>PVKS010011642.1:41078-56159 GCA_004027875.1 Aplodontia rufa | reverse complement strand
AAAAAAAAAAAAAAAAGTTCTTTTCAGTGTTGGATTTCAAAGCTAGGGCCTCAGGTACAGTAGGCAAGCACTTTACTATTGAGTGCCCAAATAGTCAAATTTGGATAGCCCAAAGTAATCAAATTTAACCGATTTTTAGTCAGTCTTTCCTTTAGTGTTTTTTGTTGAATTGTGATGTATTTGCCCTGCATGGGACCCAATAAGGCATTCTCCTTCATTGCTTCTAAGAACTTGCCTATTCTTAGAAGTAACCAAGTTACCACACATTGTTAATCCAAATTAAGTTAAACCAACCTTGGGGCTAGAGCGGTGGCTTGGCGGTTACGGAGCTTGCCTGGCATGCGTGAGTACACAGGTTCAAACCCCAGCACCCACGTACACAGCTTAGTGTCAGAACAATGAAAGCCATGTGAAAAACTCAATAAAATTGATCTATCTTACTGTCCTTCTCTCTTAAAAAAAAAATACCCATTTAAAAAAAAAGTTAAAAAAACCTTGAATTCTGAAATCAATGCAATTCAGTCACTGTCCTCCTACTCTTTTCAAGTATCACTGGATTCAATTTGCTATTATTTTGTACAAATAAACGAGTCATTAAAAACCTTCTGCATATATAATAAGACTGCTAGTTCTTTGGTTGAAATTGTCTATGTATGGGGCTGGAGTGGTGGCTCAGTGGTTAAGGCGCTTGCCTGGCATGTGCAAGGATGCGGGTTTGAACCCCAGCACCACATACACAACAAAGTGTTGGAGCAATGATAGACACACAAAAAACTAAATAAAACCGATTCTCTCTTCTCTCTCACTGTCCCTCTTTATCTTAAAAAAAAAGAAAGAAAGAAAGAAAGAAAAATTGTCTACGTCCCTATTGATTTTCCCTTCCTGTTATATAAGTACAAATCTCCCACAATGGTGATGAATTTCTTAGTTCTGTTAATCTTGTATGTATTTTGCGCTATTTTACTAAAACACGTAAATACTGAAATATTGTATTCCTGATAAGACTCTTTTCACATTATACTTCTGCCTTAAAATCTACTTGGTCAAATATAAAAATATCTATACTAGCTTTCTTTAGGTTAATATTTACATGGTCTCTTTCCCTTTTTTTTTTAACTTTGAACCTTCTGCATTCTTATGTCTTATCGGTTTATTCTGGGTTTTTGTTTGTTTCCTTTTAACTATCTTTGACATTAGCCCATTTACAGTTAAGTACTGACTTATTTGGGTTAAAACGACCATCTTACTAATGATTTCTATGTGTTCTTCATGTTCAATATTGCTTTTTCCTTCCACCTTAATTTGTCTTTTTAAGAAATTATTATTATGCAGTACGAGACATTGAACCCCGTACCCCATCCATATGAGGCAGGCACTCTTCCACTGAGCTACACCTCCAGCCCTTTTCATTTTACTTTGAGACAGGGTCTTGCTAAGTTGCTGAGGCTGGCCTCGAACTTGCAATTCTCCTATCTCAGAGTAGCTGAGATTACAGATGTGCACTACACTGCCTGGTACCACAGGATTCCTTTGCATCCCTAACACCCTTTCCCAGATAAGTGTGCTTTCAGACCCGACAGATCGACTTGCATTTTCTGGTATTTTACATAAACGCAACCACACAGTATATATTCCTTTTGTCTGTTATCTTTCATTCAGCACAAGTACTCTGAGAATCATGCATACTGGAATGAGTATCATTAGTTGATTTTTTTTATGGTAGAGTAGTGTTACCATAAAAAGATAAACCTTGATGTGTCCACTTGCTGATAGGCACCTGGGCTTTCCAGGTTTGGGCAGTTATAAATAAAGCTGCTATGAACATTCCTGCACAAATCTCTGCATGGACATCTGCTTTAGTTTTCTTTGGGGGGGGGGGGGTAAGCACAGTTCCCCCTCTGCATCTGTGGGTTTCACAGCCGTATTCAACCAGTCACAAGTTCAAAATATTTTTTAAGAATCGAATCTTTGGGCTGGAGCAGTGGCTCAGCAGTTGCAGTGCTTGCCTAGAAAGTGCGAGGATGCAGGTTCGAACCCCAGCACCGCATACACAATGAAGTGTCGGAGCAACAAAAGCCAAATGAAAAACTAAATAAAACTGACTCTCTCTTTCTCTCTCACTGTCTCCCTCTCTTAAAGCAAACAAACAAAAAAGAATTGCATCTTTACCAACATACATACATTTTCCTGTCCTTATTCCCTATACAATACAATATAACAACCATTTATATATTAGTTATTATCAATAATGTAGACATTAGGGGGCTGGAGCGGTGGCTCAGGAGTTGGAGCACTTGCCTGGCATGTATGAGGACCTGGGTCTGAACCCCAGCACCACAAACACAACTGAGTGTCTGAGAAACAAAGGCCAGATGAAAAACTAAATGAAGTTGATTCACTCTTTCTCTCTTAAAAAAGTAATAATAATGTAGACATTATTTAAAGTATAGCTGGGCACAGTGGTGATATTTAGGAAGATCCAAGTTCAAGGCCAGCCTCTACAACTTAGTGAGACAGTCTCAAAATAAAGATAAAAAGGGCTGGGGATTCAGCTCAGTGGTAAAGCATTTCTGAGTTCCATCCCCACTACTGCTAAATAAAGAAAGAATGGGTGGGGGTTGTGTGTGTGTGTGTGTGTGTGTGTGTGTATATATTATAAGCATTCTGGCTCCTTTATACCCTCACCAATGCTTAATCTTTTACATTCCAGTTATTTTAACCGATTTAAGAGGCATCTTGATCCTGATTGAACAATGACCTCTTCAAATACTTGACTGGCATATCTTAGGTGAATTGTCTATATAAATCTTTCCTTTCTCTCTTTTCTTAAGAGAAAGAGGGGGTGGAGAGAGAAAGAGAATCAATTTTATTTATTTTTTCATCTGGCCTTTGTTTCTCAAACACTTAGTTGTGTATGTGGTGCTGGGGTTTGAACCCAGGTCCTCGCACATGCCAGGCAAGTGTTCCAACGGCTGAGTCACCATACCATAAATCTTTTCATTAGCTTATTTTCTTCGTACAGCATTTTGAGAGTTCCTAATATCACCTGGGCACAGATCCCTCATTATATATAAACTACAAATATTTCCTCCTAGCCTCTGGCTTGTATTTTTATTCTTCTAGTATCTCCCAAAAAGCAGAGATTTTAAATTTGGGGGAAAATTCAATTTACCTTTTTTTTTTCTTGTTAGAGAGGGAGAGAGAGAGGGAGAATATGAATCCGTTTAGTTTTTTGTGTGGCTTTCGTTGCTCCAACACTCTGTTGTATACGTGGTGCTGGGGTTCAAAACCGCATCCACACTCATACAGGGCAAGTGTTGTAACCACTGAGCCACCACTCCAGCCCCTATCTTCTTTTTTTTAACAGATGGTGCTTAGGTGTTATATCAAGACACCTCTGCCTAACCCATGGTCATGGAAACTTTCTATGTTTTCTACTACAAGTACCACAGTTTTACATTTAGGTGTACATTCCATTTGGGGTTGATTTTTGTAAATAGTATGAAATATGGATTCTTTTTTAAAAATATGGACAATCAATTGTCAAGACTAAACTAAGACTAAGCCTTTCTTCACTGAATGTCCTTTGCATCTCAAAATCAGCCATCTCTATGTGAAATGGGTCTCTTCTAGGTCTGTTTTATTTAACTGATCTATTTGCCTACGCCAACAGCATACTGTTTTGATTATCATAGTTTTATAATAATTATTAAAATAGGCATTGTTAATGATCCTATTTCCTATTTCTTTTTCCAAATCCCAATGTCTTTAGCACTTTCATGTGAAAATGGGCCTATTAATCTGTCCCAAAACACTGCTGCAATTCCAACTACAGCTTGCCAAATCTGCAGATCAATGCAGGGAGGGTCAACACGGTAACAATGGTGCATCTGCCAGCCATGCACTGGGCCTGTATTTTCATTCCCTAGTATCTCTCAAGGAGTAGACATTTACTCTTTTGAGGAATTTTTAGATTTTCTTTAGTTTCCATCAGCACGGTTTTGTAGTTTTCATTGCAAAGATCTTATACACATTTTGCCAGGTTGAACCCAACAGTTCACATACCGTAAATTAGTTTGTTAGAATTCAATTTTTGATTGTTAATACATAGAAATACAAGAGAATTTTTCATACTGCTTATAAAGCCTACAACCCAGCTCAGCTGTTGGGTTCTAGCAGTTTTTGAGATTCCATTAGATTTGCTACACAAATATGTTTTATTACAAATGTAAGACTGTTCATTCCTTTTCACTCCGGATGCCTTTTCTTGACTTACTGAACTGCCTAGAATCTACAGTAAGATGATGACTGTAAGTGGAGAGAGCAGACATCTTTGTCTTCTTTCAAATATTTGAGGAGTGTTCAGTCATTCACCATTACACACAAAATTAGTTATAGGATTTTACAATCTTTTTTTCTTTCTTTTTCTTTTTAGAGAGAGGGACAATGAGAGAGAGAGAGAGAGAATCAATTTTTATTTGGTTTTTCATGTGGCTTTCTTTGTCTGACACTTAGTTCTGTACAAGGTGCTGGGATTTGAACCCACATCCTCGCTCATGCTGGGCAAGCACTGTTAATAGCCGAGCCACCACTCCAGTCCTATATCAACTCTTAACATGCCTGCCTCCTCATTCTAACATCTGTATTAATTATGGGTTGGTTTAAGGACGTGGGATTTTTCTGATGTTGTCCTGACTGGTAGTATTGTTTGGATGCCAATGAAAAACTTACTTTACTGGGTGCTGCACAAAGATGTATTCTTATGAACATTCTTGACTTTTGCTATGGGATGCTGTTACGACGTTACTTTGAGACCCACCCTTTTCCTAAGAGTACTCTGTAATCAACAATCATCTCCAGTGATTCTGCTCTGTGCAGCTCTCTCCTCTCCAGGAATTAAACCTTGAAATTTCTTGCCACTTGGGTCCCTCCAGATTCAGGTTGGTCTCCTCATCCCAGAGTCTGCTAAGCTCTACCTGAGTTATTCTTTCCCTGCAATATGACAGAAACTTTTTCAAGGCAGTAAGCTGAGATGACTGCAAGAGTTTTCTTAAGTCTCACACAGATCACTACCCTCAATTGCCTTATGTTAAAAACCTGAACAATGTTTCATAAAATGTGCCTGCTTTTTTAGTTATTTTCTGAAGAATAATAAATCCCAGTGCCTATTATTCCATCTTGCCCTCAAGTAAATATGATGGTCACTTTATCATCTGTTGTTTCTGCTGCTTTTCCTTTAAGTTATCTTGCCTCATTATCTGCCCGGTTATTTTTGTCAACAACTGAAATCTTTTAAAAAAATATTTTTAAATTATCATACAGTAAAATAGACTTTATTTAGGCACAGAATCCTATGAATTTTAACACACATATATTCATAAAATTAATATCACAATCAGGATACAGAAAGCCCATTTCCCCACAAAACTTACTTGCATTGCCTCTTCATAGACATATTCTTCTTCCAACCCCTTGCAAGCCCTGTTCCTCCTATCATCATATCTTACTTCAAGAATGTCATCATGAATAGAATTATACAATACGTAGCCTTTTTGAGACTGGCTTCTTTAATTTACTAATAATTTGCTTCTTGTTCAAAGTACTATTTCAAAAAAGTACAATTCTTTTTCAAGGTATCAATTTATCCATTGCAGAATATTTATGTTGTATCACGTTTGGCCATTAGGCAATTCTGGACAGAAGTGCTATTTCCATCCGGTATAACTTGAGAGAGAGGGAGGGAGGGAGAAGGAAAAAGGGAGAGGGAGAGCTTGATAGATTTAGATGTTTGTGTATGTGTTTACGTGAACATGAGTTTTCATTTTTCTAGGGTAAATACGGCGGAGTGCAATTGCTTTGGCACATAGTGTGTCCTTTATATTAAACTGCCCATTTTCCAGAATGGCTATACCATTTTATATCCCCACCAGAAATCTGTGTGTTCCAGTTGCTGAATATCCATACCAAGACTTGGTGTTATCAGCTTTTAACAATCAAAACGTGTGTGTATCGATTCCTCACCATAGCTTTAATTTTCATTCCCCTGTTAGTCAATGACATTGAACAACTTTTCATGTGCTTAACGACCATCCTTATATCCCATTAGGTCAAGTGTTTCTTCAACTCATTTTTTTTTTTTAAGAGAGAGGGACAGCAAGAGAGAGAGACAGAAAGAGAGAATCAATTTTTATATAGTTTTTCATGTAGTTGCTGGTGTTCCTAGACTCCATTGTGTATGTGGTGCTGGGTTTGAACTCACACACCTGCGCATGCCAGGCAAGTGCCACAACTGCCAAGCCACCTCTCCAGTCCCTTCACCTCATTTTTAAATTGAGTTGTTTTCTTATTGTTGAGTTTTAAGAATTCCTTATGCATTCCTGGTAGAAATCGTAGGTCACATGTGTGACTTGTAATTATATGCTCCCAGAGTGTAAGTTTTCTTTTCATTTTCTTGACAGTGGTTTTCACAGAGTACAAGATTTAACTTTGACAGGCTCCGATTTATCCACTTTTTTTCTTTTATGGAGCGTTTACCTTTGATATCATGTCTAAGAATTCCTGAAACAGATGACAAAGCTTTTCTCTAGTTTTCTTCTAAAAGTCACACAGCTTTGCATTTTACATTTGGCCTGGTATAAATTAAATTTTCTATAAGATTGGAGGTGTAGGATCAAGCTTCATTTTTTTTTTCAAATGAATGAGCCACTGTTCAACATCATTTATTGAAAAGACTATCCTTTCTCCATTGAATCATTTTTGCATCTTTTTTTTTTCAAATCAAAATGTATGAGTGTATTTCAGGACTCTGTCCCATTGATCTATGTGTCAGTGCTTCTGCCATTCCTAAATAGTTTAAATTACTCTAACTTTGAACTAAGTTTTGATATTGGGTAGTGTCATATTTCTAACTTAATTCTTCTTTAAAAATTTTTAGCTATTTTTTTCCTTTGTATGTCCATATAAACTTAATAATCATCTTTTCAATATCTACAAAATATTGTTTTAATTTCATTTGTATTGCATTAAATCTATATAGATCAACCATCATTTTTACTATGTTAAATCTTCCAACCCATTTACAGTATGCTTCTCCATTTATTTAGGTCACTGTTGATTCATTTCATCAGTACTTTGTAGTTTCTGCAAATATCATGTTCAATTTGTACCTACGCATTTCTTTTCTTTTATTATTTATTTATCTTGCTGCTGGAAATTATCTGTTTTCAGTTTCTGTTTTCAATTGTTCATGGCAAATATAGAGAAATACAGTTATTTTGTATGTTGACTGCATATTCTGTTATCTTGCTAAACCTACTCATTAGTTCTAGAAGTTATTTATTGTTGCTACAGGATCTAGGAGACTGTCTAAATATAAAATCATAGTATCTGTTATTTTTATTTCTTCAATTCACATGTCTTTTATTTCCTTCTTGCTTATCTTGAAGTCTAGTTAGGACTTCAATTCAATGTTGAATAAGAATGTGAAAGTGGACATTCTTGCCTTGTTTTTATTCTTAGAGTGGAAGAATACTTTTGATCTTTAAAAATATGGTGTTATAGATTTCTTTTGATTTTTGTGTTAATGACTTTTGTCAGGTTGAACAAGCCTTTCTCTTCCTACACTGCTGAGAAATTTCTTTTTTTTTTTTTTTAATGATAAATGGGTGTTGGGCAGTAAATGCTTTTACTATACCAACTGATATGACCATGTGTTTCTCCCCTGCATTAGACCACTAACAGTGTAGATTAACTGACTCTTGACTGTTGCCTTTCCAGGATACACCCACTTTCTCATAGTGTGTTGTTCTTTTTATATACTGCTGGCTTTGACTTGCTCAAGTTTTATTGAGAAAATTTCCCTTCATGTTCATGAGAGATATTAGCTTATTACTTTCTTTCTTGGTACTGCCTTCGTGTGGTTTTAAATCAGGGTAATGCTGGCCTCTTAAAACGACTTTGGAAGTGTTCCTTCTTCATCTATTCTCTGGAAGAGATTTTATAGAATTAGTGATATATCTTTTTAAAATGTTTAGATAGTGGTATCTTTTCATGTTCATTCAAAAACACTTCTAAATGTTCAAGACTATTTCGTTCACCCACAGATAATTTAGAAGTATTATTTAATTAATTACATATCAGAACATATGTGGTATAATACCACTTCATTTAAATTTGTCAAGTTCTTATATTATAAGTCAGGATAGGGTAATTGCTTTATATGTACTAGAAAAGTATATTCTGTTGATTTTGAGTGTTCTATAAATGTTAATTGAATCAAGCTGGTTGGTAATGTTATTCAGATCTTTTGTATCCTTGCTGAATTCTTTATGTTTTATCTATTAGAGAGAAGTGTTGAAGTCTCCAACACAGTTGTAGATTTCTCTGTTTCTGCTTTTACTTCTGCAAGTTTTGAAGCTGCTATTAGGTGTATATATACTTAAGACTGTTACATCATTTTTTTTTAAGAGAGCCGGTGAGAAAGTCAATATTTTTATTATTTTTTTCATCTGTGTTTTTGTTTGTTTATTTGTTTTTTTCTGACAGTTAGTTCTGTATGTGGTGCTGCGGTTTGAACCCGGGTCCTTATGCATGCCAGGCAAGTACTCTACTGCTCAGCCACTGCTCCAGTCCATTGTCTCTTTGAAGAATTGATCAATCATCTATGAGCACGTAATATCTCTACTCTGAAGTATATTTTGCCTGAAATAAAAATAGCCACTCCAGCATTCTTTTGAGATGTGTTTGCATGGTCTATCATTTACCATCTTCCTTTTAACCTATCTAAATAATTTATTTGAAGTTTCTAATAAATAGCATGTACTTAGGTCAAGTTGTTGGGTTTTTAAAATCCATTCCCATAGTCTGTCTTTTAATTCATGTGATGAGACTTTTTATTTCCACACCCAGTACTGGGAAGTGAACTCAGGGATTCACACATGCTAAACAAGTGGTGCTCTATCACTGAGGTACACCCCCAAGCCCTATAATTAATTTTTTTATTTTAAGAGAGAACTTTACAACTTACCTAGGCTGGCTTTGAACTTGCAATTCCCCTACCAAAGCCTCCCAATTTGATGAAGTTATAGGTGTGTGCAACCATGTCTGGTATGATACGATTTTTATTACTCTTAATTAAGATGAAGATCTGCCATTTTATTTCTTTTCTGGGTCCCCCTCACACACATACCCTGCTTTGTTAGATTTTTATTTTTTGATCCTCTGTTTCTCTCTCTCTCTTTTCCTTCCCTTCCTTGTGGTTATTTGATTATTTTTTAGTTCATCTTAATTTATCTATTATAATTCTGAAAATTCTTTCAGTGGTTGTTCTAGGAGTTCTAAAACACAGTCCAGTTAGAACCAGTCACTTATCACTTCAATTGGGATATAGAAATATTACAAACGTACAGGTCACTTTAATGTCTTATCACAATTGCATTAATATATCTACAAACATCGAAACCTCATCAGAGGTTACAATTTTTTAAAAAATTTAAACTGTCAAATGTATTTATGTTTATTTGTTGCTTGTCAGATGTGTTTTAAAGAACTCAAGAGAAGAACTGTCTATTATTTTCACCCAATATTTGCCATCTTCGTTGAGTCCTGATGTTTCAAGTTACTTCCTGGTATCATTTTCCTCTGTCTAAAAACGTTTACTAATTCTTTTGGAGCAGGAGTACTGCCACAAGTTCTCCCAGTTTTCTTTGAGAATGGCATTATTTCAGTTGTACTCCTAAAGGCTATTTTCCCTGAAAAGAGAATTCTGGATGGTCACTTCCTTCCATTCAATTCCCTCTAAATGCCATGATCCTTTCTTGGGGACTTTATGCTTTCTGGTGAGAAATCTACAGCCATTTGAATTCCTGTCCCTTCTAAGAAATGCACTGAGCTTCACCTAGCTGCTTTCACTTTCTTTTCTTTTCTTTTTTTTTTTTTTTTTTTTTTTTTTTTTTTTTTTTGGTCTTTATTTTTCAGCAATGTACATAGGCACAGATTTCTTTGGTTTAACCCGATTATGGTTTGCTTAGCTTCTTGCATCTCTAGGTTTATACCTTTCAACAAACTTGGAAAATTTTCAGCATAAGTTCTTAAAATTTTTTAGCACTCTTTTTAAAATTTTATTGAGGAGTTGTGTAGTTGGATAATCATAAATGCCTACGTAGAAACAATATATGCCCTGATTCTAATCCAAAATCGCCCCCACATCACCCACACTCCAGTTTCTTATCTCTTCTATATTTCCCCTACACTCCAGTTTCTTATCTCTTCTATATTTCCCCTACACTCCAGTTTCTTATCTTTTCTATATTTCCCCTACAACAAATATAAATGTCTCTCTCTATATATAATTATGCATTTTCCAGAATTAAATGATTGCATAAGTACTATTTGGGTTCTTGGGGGAGTAAAGAGTAAGTAAGCCACATTGTTGATCCCCCACAGATCCCTCCCTCTCCTCCAGCCTGCCTGTTCCCCGCACCCCACATATCTATGGTTCCCCTAGATTACGTATCACTTTGACTTTGGTGAGTCTAGTACATGAGCTTCATTTTTCACCCTAGCCTGGGTTTAGCTCCAGCCTCCACAAATGAGGGAAAACATTTGACCCCTGGGTCTCTGGGTTTGACTAATTTGGCTCAGCATAATTTCTTCCATTGTCATCCATTTACCATCAAAGGCTGTAATATCATTGCTTCTAAGAGCTGAGTAGAAAGAACTCCATAGTATGTATGTATGTGTGAGTGTGTGTACACATATATACATACATATCACAGCTTTTGGATCCATTCATCCAGTGACGGGCATCTGGGTTGATTCCACTGTAAACTGAACTGCTGTGAACACTGATTTAGTTGTGTCGTGGTAATGTGCTGATTCTAGCTCTTCTGGGAAAATACCCAGGAGAGGGATAGCTGGATCATACAGTAGATCCATCCCTAATTTTTTGAGGCATCTCCAAACTGCTTTCCAGAGCAGCTATACCAGTCTGCAGTCCCACCAACAGTATTCTAGTGTTCCTATCTCCCCACAACCTCTCCAGCATCTGTTACTGTTTGTATTCTTCATCTTTGCCAGCCTGACCAGAGTGAGGCAAAATCTTAATGTCATTTTGATTTGAATTTCTCTGCTTACTAGTGATTTAGAACACTTTCTCATGTATTCATTGACTTGTTCAATTTCCTCTGTTGAGAAGTTTCTGTTTAGCTCTCTAGCTCATTTATTGATTGGATTGTTTATGTTTTTGATATTAACTTCTTTGAGTTCTTTGTAAATTTTGGATATTAGTCCCCTGTTGGAGGAATCACAGGCCATGATTATCTCCCATTCTGTAGGTTCTCACTTGACGGTTTTGATCAATTCCTTGGCTGAGCAAAAGCTTTTTAGTTAATGGCATCCCACTCACTGAGTTTTGACTTTAATTCTTTCACTTTGGGAGTCTTGTTGAGAAAGTCACTGCTTACTCCCATATGCTGGAGCATTGCTCCTAATTTTTCTTCTAGCAAGCAGTTGTATGGTAGCTGGATTAATTCCTAGTTCCTTGATCCATTTCGGTTTGATTTTTGTGCAAGGTGAGAGGTAAGTATCTAATTTCAACTTTCTGCAAATGCCTGCCCAGCTTGTCCAGGATCGTTTGTTGAATATGCTGTCTCTCCTCCATGTTATATTTTGACCCCCTTTGAGATCAGATGTTTAAATATTTGTGGATTTGTCTCAGAATCTTCTATTCTATTCCATTGCTCTTCATTCTTATTTTGATACCAGTACCATGCTATTTTTAATACTACAGCTGTACAGTATAATTTTAGATCTGGTATTGCAAAACCACCTGTTTCGTCTTTCTTGCTTAGTAATGTTTTGGCTATTCTGGGTTTCTTGTTGTTCCAAATGAATTTGAGAATTGCTTTTTCTATAAAGAATGACATTGGTATCTTGACAGGGATTGCACTGAATTTGTATATGCTTTTGGCAGAATGGTCATTTTAATTATATTACTTCTGCCTAACCAAGAACATGGAAAGTCTAACCAAGAACATGAAACGTCTTGCCATCTTTTCAGGTCTTCTTCAATTTCTTTCTGCAATGTTCAATAATTTTCACTGTAGAAGTCTTTTATTTCCATTGTTAGATTAATTCCCAAGTATTTTATTTATTTATTTTAGGATATTGTGAATGGGACCAATTTCCTGATTTCTTCTTCTGCCCTATTATTGTTACCATATGGGAAAGCTATTGATTTATGGGTGTTGATCTTGTGGCCTGTCACTTTGCTAAATCTGTTTATAAGCTCAAGTTGTTTTCTGGTGGAGTTTTTCTGGGATACAGGATCTTGTTATCAGCAAAAGGGATAGTGTGACTTCCTCACTTCCTATTCTTATCCCTTTGATTTCCTTCTCTTGCTTGACTGCTCTGACTAGGATCTTGTGGACTATATTGAATAAAAGTGGTGAGAGGGGGCAGCCTTGTCTTGTTCCCAAGTTTAGTGGAAATGCTTTCAGCTTTTCTCCATTTAGTATTACACTAGCTGAGGATTTGCCATACGTGGCCTTTACATAGTTAAAATACGTTCCTTTGATCCCTATTTTTAAATCATAAATGGGTGCTGGATTTTATCAAAGGCCTTTTCTGCATCAATTGAGATGATCATATGGTTATCATTAATTCTGTTTAAGTGATGAATCACATTTATTGATTTGTATATGTTGAACCAACCTTGCATTCCTGGAATGAAGCCCACGTGATCATGAATTATCTTCTTCATAAGTTTTTGAGTGTCATTTGCTAGAACTTTATTAAATATTTTTGCATCCATGTTCATCAGGAAAATTGATCTGTAGTTTTCTTTTATTGATGTGTCTTTGTTGGATTTTGGTATTAAGGTTATGGGTGCCTCATAAAAAGTGTTTGGGAGAGTTCCCGCCTTTTCAATTTCTTGGAATAGCTTGATACGGAGAGGTGTTAGCTCCTCCTCATAGGTGTGGTAAAACTCAGCAGGGAATCCATCAGGTTCTCAGCTTTTCTTCTTTGGAAGGCTTTTAATTGCTATATTGATTTCAACGCCTGTTATTGGGCTGTTTAGGATTTCAATATCACCCTGCATCAATGTTGGGAATGTTGTATGTGTCTAGAAATTTGTCGATGTCTTCCAAATTATCTGACTTAGAAGTTTATAGTTTTTCAAAACAAGTTCTGATAATCTGTTGGATTTCTGTTGGGTCAGTGGTGATCACTCCCTTTTCATTGGTGATTGTGTTGATTTGCTTCATTTCCCTCCTCCTTTTAATGAAACTGGCTAGGTGTTGGTCAATTTTATTTAGTTTTTTGGAGAATCAGATCTTTGTTTCATCAGTTCTTTTTACTGTTTGTTCGTTTTCAATTTCCTTGATTTCAGTTCTGATCTTGTTTATTTCCTTTTTCTAGCTTTGGGATAAGGAATAACCTTATCTGAAACTGGTATGTGTCATGTAAGGACCAGACTGGAACCTAGGCAGGCTTTATTCATTTATTCAGTTCTCAAAATTCTTATACACTCTGTAGGATCAGATTCATGCATAACACAGGCTGGGGGTCTATCTAAGAATTCAGCATCATGGGGTTGTTTTCCCAAACTCCTCCCTTTCTGTGCCCTCCCTGATATTTTTTGATTCCCTGGAACTTCCTGTTCTGAACCTCTGGCCAGAAACCACCCTGTCCCACGGCTTCCATACAGGGTAACAGAAAGAAAAAAGGCATCCAAAGTTGGGGGTCTATGGCCCTAGAGCCCTGGCTCTCCCCTGACATGGTTTCACCTGCTGCAGGCTTTATGTGCAGTTGCCCCATAGATTTTTGAGGGGCTGGTGCAAGAGAAGAGGGGGGAAGAAAAACTGGGGAGGGGATTCCCTCCCTGTGCTTTTAGGAATTCCCTTTCCTGTTCTGTGAGCTGGGGCACTCTCTGCGGACACCACAGAGCTTAAACTTGTTCTGAAGTTTAGGTTCAGGCTGGGACATGTTGGATGAGAATGTGCTAAACTCTCACAACTGGTTCAGTGGTACCTGAATTCTGGTTGCTTCCCCATCTTTCTGCTGCTACAATTTTCTCAAATACTCAGACAGTTGTGTCACATGTCTGCCCAGGATTTATAGCCAGGTTCAGTGGTGACAAACACCAATGTGTTCCTCCATCAAACCCAGAGCCCAGCTCCTAAACCTAGTTATGTGCCAGATATTATGTGTAAGAATTTGTCTGTACAAGTCATGTGAAGTCCAAAATAATGTTCCCTCCCTGCAGAAAGAACTTCTGTGCTTCTGCCTGAGCACAAGTACTGGGATCTCCTAATGAGGGGCTGAGATTCCTGCCCTGGGCCCCTCTCTCTGCAGCCCTGACTCTTCCGTTGGGCCCTGCCTGCTCCAGTGCACAGCTTCAGCAGGGCCACCCTGGACTCCAGCCCCTTCCCTCTAACCAGCTAGGCCACCGAAGCTGCACTTGGCTTCTCCGGTGGAATGGGACATGCCCTCAGGGGAAAGGGCCCTTGTCTTTGTTCTGTGCCCTCTGATGACCCAGCCTGGTAATTCTCTACTGTATTCACATTTCCAATGACCTCATGCAGATGATTTTCACAACCTGGCAAATTTTTTTGGTCATCCTCAGCTGTTGGTTAATCAAAATCAACACATCACCCAGTTTGGGAAAAAATAAAGAAACTGACTCTGTTCCAGACGTCAAGCATTCAGTATGTAGATGAAATATGAGGGGTGAACTCTGTGCTCTCATCCCTTAACCCCACATCACAATGTCCCCTGACCCTTCACCACACTGTCCCTAAACCTCACATTACAATATCCTTGACCCTCCACCATGCTGTCCCTTGACCCTACATCACAATATCCCCTGACCCTTCACCACACTGTCCCTAACTCCACATCACAATGTCCCTGACCCTTTACCATGCTGTCCCTAAACCTCACATCACAATGTCCCTGACCCATCACCACAGTCCCTAATCCTATAGCACAATGTCCCTGACCCTTCACCATGCTATCCCTTGACCCTACATCACAATGTCCCTGACCCATCACCACAGTCCCTAACCCTATAGCACAATG
>PVKS010011642.1:0-40978 GCA_004027875.1 Aplodontia rufa | reverse complement strand
CTATAGCACAATGTCCCTGACCCTTCACCATGCTGTCCCTAAACCTCACATCACAATGTCCCTGACCCATCACCACGGTCCCTAACCCTATAGCACAATGTCCCTGACCCTTCACCATGCTGTCCCTAAACCTCATAACACTATGTCCCTGACCCATCACCACAGTCCCTAACCCTATAGCACAATGTCCCTGACCCTTCACCATGCTATCCCTTACCTCACATGACAATGTCCATTCACCCTTCACCATACTGTCCCTAACCCCATATGACATTGTTCTTTGACCCACAACTCAATGACACGTTTTTTTGAGAGGGACAGTGAGCGAGAAAGAGAGAATCAATTTTATTTAGTTTTTCATGTGGCTTTCATTGCTCCAACACTGTTGTGTTCGTGGTGTTGGGGTTTGAACCCATATCCTCGCGCATGCCAGGCAAGCACCATAACCGCTGAGTCGCTGCTCCAGCCCCCTCACTGACTCTTAACCCCTATGCCACACTAAAATTTACCTTTATTTCTGTAGGGACTTTTCTTTTACCTGTGAGTATGTTCAGTACAATCAAGAGGTAACATGTGAACAAATTACCTTTTAAAAGTGAGTCTTTCGAATAAGGCTGCCCATCCCTGACTTCTCAGCCCAGGCTGGGCCCTTCCCTTGACCAGACAGCACCCTATCTCAGGGAGTGGCTTCATTTGAGGTTTTTGTATTAGGCTGACCTTTACCCCCATAGTAACAAATCTCCAAAAGTATAATGGAAATCACTGGAAACATGATAGGAAATCAAAATTGGTTTATAAATATTTTTTAGTACTGTACCATAGTGTTAGGTCAAATTTTAGCAACTCTTTCTCTGCCAAGCAATAGGGAAATAAACCTTAAATTTGTTAAAATGGCTATTTTTGTCCCTCCAAAGGACCATAAAAATCAAGATTTCACCAATACCCCTGAGGGCAAGATTATTGTTTGTATATACAAAAGCAGATGTAGACCCAAACACTGATCACCATCCATGTGGACAACTTAAAATCATTCTCAGAACAGAAAGGGCCTTTCCCACCCTATCCCTTGCAAGGCAGGACCCCCAGGGTGTGCTTGCCCCCCAAAAGAGTGTGCATTCTCTTTGAAGCCAGAAGGGGCAAGGGTCATGAGGTACCACTGAACAGGCAAGACACAGAGCTCATCAGCACACACCTGTGCAGCCTCACCTGTGTGGTGGAGATAATAAGGGCTGCTTCAAGTTGATACTCAGCTGATCCAGTGGAAAACACAGATAGATAGGGACAGGACCCAATAGGCTGCCCTGAGCTTCAGGCTGACAGTGCAGTGAGCCCCTCATGTGGGGCTGGGCACCCAGCACCCACCAGCAAAGGGATATGCAGAAGGAAGCTCATGAGAGGAGCAGGGTTCTGATTGCTCCTACCTTGGCTGGCTTCTGGCTGTAGGGAACTTAGAGGAAGTGGGGGTGACGATTCAGGAGCATCAACTGCTGGATGCTCAGCCACTGGACAGATGATAAACCACCTCTTCCCCGTGTGCAGGACTGAGAAACAGAAGATGAATAGCATGCTGAGACCAGGTGACACCTGCGGCCACACCAAACCACCACAGGGGGCTCCATGGATTTACTCAGAAGGGGACGGGAAAGTTCCCAGTCAAAATCCAGAAGAACTTCCCTCCATGACACAGGTGGTCCCCCAGGCCCCTTGAAATAAACAGGCCCTAGGGAAGGGCTTCCATCTGCTCTTCTCTCACCCAGTCTGAGACTCAGGAGTGCTCTGGCTTTGGGTTTGATTCCTGAATGCCCGCAGCACTAGCCAAGGTGGTGATGCCAGTCAGCAGGTGACAACTCCTCAGAGAGGGGACCCTCATTACCACAGACTCCCCGCTCCCCCTCAGCCCCAGTGCAATGACCAAGGCCCCTGACGCTATGCTCAGTGGAGACTTCTAAGCAAATAGCTGCTAAGGAGCAGGAGGAGGGACATTAGGGAAATGGCTCTTCCCAAAGATTCGTCTGCTCTGACAGGCGTGGCCAGAGGCAGGGGCAGACTCACCATTCTGCTGATACACGGGGGCATTTGCTTGGGACTGTCCACTCTCCTGCGTGAGGGAGAGGGATTGGAAGTCAGCGCAGCCGCCTTAAGTAAGAACTTCCTTCAGAGCTTCCCAATGAACTGAAGCACCACCCTCACACCCCCACAGCACCCGCCACTCTCCCTGGGGACCTAGGCCCTCACCTCCCCTGCGGTCAGGCCACAGGTGCCCAGGTGTGGTGGGCTGGTCCCTGCATCAGAGCCACGGTCAACATCCGTGTCCTCACTGAGCATGTCCTCTGCCTTGTCCATGACGTCCTTCATCTGCTCGATGAATGTCTCCCGCTCGGCTGGCAAGATAAAGTCGTGCTCTACCTGCAAGGGCACGGGGGCTGCTGGTAAAGACCTGCCACAGTCTGTGGCTGCACTGGAGTCTTATCTTGGATGTATGGATCTCTACCCTGCCCTAGGTCAAGGGAAGAAATGGCAAAGGGGCATTGCACAGCCTGAGAGAAGTCCCTACCAGGGCTTCTCATGTCTTCTGCTTCCTCAGCAGAGACCCTGGTAGTCTGTCACCTGTCACTCTCCATTTGTGCATCCACCCATCACAGGAGGGGGTTCTGTCCTTGAGCCCATGCCCATGTTTTACCAGGACTACTGGAGATTGACCTTCTCATAGATCATCCTCAACAGAGATTCCTGCACAGCCATGTGCATCTTCTCAGAGCTAAGACCAGAGAGGGTGTCACCAAAGTTGACCAGGCTGGTCCAGGTCATCCTGATGCTTGGCTTTGGAGAGACCACCCAGGGCACATGACTGTGTCCTAGTCTTGCTTTTGTTCCTCTAAGGCACAGCCCCTGCACTGAGGCCTCTCCTTCTGCACCTTGGACCCTGAAGTCCAGGCAGGTGGCCATCCCTCCAGAGCACAACGTCCATTCAAGCCAGCTGTCCTTCCCATGTCAGGCTGGGGCTGAGATAAAGAGTCCTTCATCCTGCACCACCCTCTGTCTTCTCACAGCTGTGTGTTCACACACCTGGTCTCCCGCCCTTCTGCCAGCATCTGCCTAGGCCTCTGATGGGTGAGAGAAGGGGGCCAGCATGTCCCACACCACAGCCTCAGTGTTGCAGACCTCAGGCCTTGGTTTAGAAGAACACAGTCACTGTCCCCAGCTGTCACATGGGCATGCAGCACTCCTGCTCTGTAGTGCCCTTGGCCACTCAGGCCAAGGGACACAGTGACTGCATCATAGAAACCTGAACAAGCAGCTCCAGGGAAAGAGGTCAGATTGTTCCCTCTCCCAGTGGGGTCCAGTCTCTGCCCATTTCAGGCCAACAGATCTTTCTCCTACTTCTCTGGTCACCCAGATGCCTAGGCCCTGCCCAGGCCATCTGTTCTTCCAGACCCTTTTTGAGACAGGTCCCTCTGTCCCCCATAAAAGATGGTTGTGGAGTGGAGCTCCTCCAAACCTCCAGATAGCACCCCCAGGAGCACCAGCACACCCCCAGATGAGAGCTAGCTGTCCTCCCCGAGTCACCTGTTAGCTGAGCACAGTGAGTGGCTATATTGCCTAAGGGTACCACAGCACAGGCAGTTAGAGCATCCAGCTGTGATCCAGCATGCTACACGCAAGAACATAGGCACTGTTCCAACTTGCCCGAAACTGAACTAGTACACCTCCATTGTTCCTGCTAGGTATGAATCTTTTTTCAAAGAGATTAAAGTAAATTCAAATCAAAACAAAGAAAAACCTAAAAATATAGGGCCCATGTATAAACTGGAACCAATGCCAACTTAATTCAAATATCCACAGTCCCCCTTCACTACAGGGCAGGCAAGGGGGTCTTTGTTAGAATATCAGCCGGATGGCTAATGTGCCAGTTAAGGGCATCTGGTCCCACACTCCAGAGGGCACACCTTGGGTGGGGAGAAGCTAGTCTGAATAGCACCACATTCTGCCAGCTAACACCCATCCTTCCACTCCAGCCCCAACACCTCTGTCCCTGGGACAGGAGGAGGGCGTGAGGAACATCCACCAGAGGCTGCGCATAGACGGCCATGTCAACGAACCAAATTTGTGTATTTATGTCATGTTTACTTTGCAAAAGTACTTTAGATGACCTGACTTAAAAATGCTCAGTTCAGGGGCTGGAGCAATGGCTCGGCAGTTACAGCGCCTGCCTGGCATGCGCAAGTACACGGGTTCAAATCTCAGCACCACATAAGAATGAAGTGTCAGAGCAACAAAAGTCACACGAAAAACTAAATAATATTCTCTCTCTCTTTTACTGTCCCTCTCTCTTTAAAAAATCAAAAACAAAAAGAACCACTCAAACCTTCACACAGTACAGGAGAGAAAAAGCTACAAAAGGAGAGGAGAATCAGGGTGATGACCACAAAGATGGGTGTGAGAAGTTGCTGAATGTATAAAATTCACAACTAAGTACTAAATGTGCCATTCACCACACGGGGACTGTGGGGGTGGGTGCGCACAGACATGCACAACAGAGAACTAGGAAGACTAAGGGACATGAACAAAAGATGATCTCATCATTGTGCTGTGAGGAAGGCAGGAGGTAGGGCCACAGGAACAGGATCAGAAGCCAGGGGACACTTTATAGGTGTCTACTTTGTGATTACATTTCAAGATACTTGAGCGCACATGTATAGGGTAACATGGGACACATGTAAAAAAAAAACACAATAAGAGATGTCTTCCGGTTTCAGTTTAGACCGCCGGGTGAAGACTGGTATTTGCTTGGGTTGCACGCAAGCCATTGGCTGCTGCACAAGGTAGGCAGGCATCTCTGACCCTCCCCTCCACCAGCCACCACACATCTGATCAAATTCTTCACCCCTCTGACATCAGCAAGGGTCCCAATGAGTGTGTGCAGCAGCGCATCTCACTCAGCTATGGAGGTTCTGATGTCACTTCCAGAAAGAGCTGAGTGACTGTTGTGAAATCACCTTTGGAGTGGGCCAGCGGGGGGGCGGGGTCACACGGAAACACCACCACAGGTTCATGCATGTCCACTCCTGCCAGGAGAGGGCCAGCCAGGCCCACTGACCATCCTGACCGTGGATGACCAGGGCTGCCTGACGTCCTCCACCATCTGATCTGACCATACGGCTAGATGGGCACCTGACGGGTCCTCATAGTTATCTTCTATCCACTGAGCTCCATGCTGCTTTTGGGCTGTAATCCCACTTCCCTGCTGCATTTATGTGTTCTCTCCCCTACTGCAACACTCTTGAAAAAAGCCCTGCTGACCATTTCAACAAAGGGCTAAATAATTTCATTTTTAACATCATGGGGACAGTACCCTGGATGTGGACTTCAGGAAGGGCTTATCTGAGATCTCTCTATGGAACCATCCCAAAAGCAAGCAGCTGGGGCTTTCCCATGAAACCCACATCAGAATTTAATGAAGCTAAGGCTGGAAAGCCTGGGACACAGTCCAAGGGGAAGCTTTCTATTGACCTCCAGAACTAGGCTGTGAATGCAGCAGCCATGTGGGGCGATTCACATTATTGAATTCAATTACATTTCATATTCTGTTGCCAAGTCACACTAGCCCCACTCGCTATGGCCCTCTGGGGTGGAGGGTCATAGCACTGGCCACCAATGCTGGCTGCTTCCTGAGCTCCTCTCCCGGGTGACGATGTTCTATATGGTGGTCATAGATGGGCCAGTAAGTGAGGAAGTGGGATTTTCCACCTGTGTCTTTCTGTGCTGGGCAGTTTCTAAGTGCCAAAGACCCCCACTCCTAATAGGACTAGGTGCTGGGGACACTGTAGGTGCACAGATATGGGACTAAGTGAAGCCCCTGAAGAACAAGGTACTCAAAAGAGTGGCCTACTTGGGCAAGGAAGGGCATCTCTGGATGAAGGTGCAAGCGTTGCTTAGGGGAATGGGGACAGGAGTGCAGGGCTCACATCTGCACTTGCATTGGAGAGGCCACCAAGTGGCTCTAAGCAGTGACATTAGATGCTGGGCATGCCACCTGGCTTTCCTTATCCATGGCATCTGCCTGCCATTCCTCCTGTCACTCTGGGGGACAGCTGAGGGATTGGGAACACCATCCTGGCATGGTTCTGAACACATACTTCAAGTTGCCTTCTCACTCCACAGATTCCCACCTGGAGTGCAGGGAGCCCACAGAGCCCAGGTGCAGGGGTCAGCACTCCCTCTGCAGACTCATGGCTCTAGAATGGCCCCTGGGCCCTGGGAGTGGGCAGCACCCCAACACAGGGCCAAGCTCCCTGTGCCTGTCCCTGTATGTGCCCACGGAGAGGCCTCGCTACCCAGGCCCCCCTCACCATGTACGTGGCGATCTCATCAGGCGCATCCCCATCCAAGTCAAATTTGAAGGTCACCATCTTGTGGTTGTGCGTTTCCAGCTGACACTCCACCATCTTGTCCCCCGTGTTGCACACCTGCAGGAAGTGGACGGTCAGATCACGGAGGACGCCACACCCACGTGCCCTGTGTCCCAGCCACTCACGTTCAGGATGGTAAGCCGGGGCCGGCTGGCCCTCTCCTGCCGGGAGCGGGCACGTGTGGACCTGCGGTGGTGTTTCCGGGCGGCCCTGCCCTCCAGCCTGCCCCCTCCAAAGGCGCCCTCACAGCTGTCACTCAGCTCTTTTCCAGAAGTGACATCAGAGCCTCCGTAGCTGAGTAAAAACCAAGAATGTTAACAGCACCCATGGACGATGAGCCAGTCTGCTATAGCCAGCCCAGCCTGGGGGCGGGTTTAAAACCTACAGGGCCTGAAGCTATGACCTGCATGGACAGTGGCTTGTTCTGCAAGGGGACCCTGAAGTGGCCAGTCCAGTCACTGGCTATGTCACCTCCCATCTTCTCAACATCCTGGCCCATGAACTGGTTCCCATGCCTCAGTTTCCCCATTTGTGCAACAAGAAAACAGCAGCTACTGGGGCTATTGTAAAGACTGCAAATGCAAAGCCCAGCACCCTAAGAGGGTAGGCCCCTGGTCACTTCATGACCACCCTCAGTAAGGACAGGCTGCCTCCCCAACACAAGGAGGTGGAAATCTGGGAGACCCAGGGTCTAAGAGGTGGGGCTCTGTCCTGTTCCCTCCAGGCCTCTCCACCCACAGGTTCTTCCTTCTGGAACTCCTTGGCCCACAGACCAGTGCCGTGTTCCTGCTGTGTTCCCATCAGACCCAGAACACAGTCAGCAGCCTCCAAAACCAGATTTCAACAAAGGCCAGCAAACTACACCGAGAGAAGGTTTGTGAGGCTCTCCCAGGTCAGGTTTGGAAAAGAAGTTGATGGCATCAAGGCAAACCAGGTCAGGGCTCATGAAGCAGCTGCAGGGGCTGGGCTGTGCTGGGCCCTCACCCCCGACCCATCCCCTCTGGGTCGGTACCTCTCACAGCTCTGTGGGAGGCCGGGTGGCTTGTCCTGTGAGGCCTGCTCCTGAAATAAAAACCAAAGGAAAGAGAACAGGTCACATAGCTCCCAGCTTCCTGTGGCACAGCCTCCCCCGATGGTGGCCTTTCCTCCCCACTCCTCAGCCTCTCTCGCCCGCCTGCAACCAGGGGGCCACCACACAAGGAGGTTTTTATCTTGTTGAAAGGCTTGGAGCCACAAAGATTCCTAAAAGCTGAGGGCTGCTTCCTTTCCAAAATTGTTAACCTGCTTTGATCATCCCTGAAAGAGGACACACAGATTTTGTAAAAGCTTTCAGAGCTTTTCGTATCCTCTCCAAGAGAATGCGTCCTCCAAACCCATTTACGAAACCCCTGCTCTCCATCTTGATGTGGGCTTATGGGAAGTGCAAGAGATAAGAACAGGAACACTGGCTGTCCTGCATGCACCCCACCTCCCAGGAGCGGCAGCCTATAGGCAGCACTGACCCCCAGGGCTAAGGACCCAGATCAAAATGCAGACCCCAGGTACCACAAGCAGGAGACAAGGGCACACACCTCTTGGGCGGGTTCCACTGTCAGCTGGACAGGTGGGCAAGGACCAGCGATCACAGGCCCAGTGGGCAGTGGTGGATTTGTTGGTGGCAGGAGTGTGGCGCTCTGGGTGGGCACACTCTGAGCGGCTGCCACCACTGTCGGGGCCAGGGAGGTGGGGAACTTAGGCAGGAGCTCAGGTGCACCAGGTGGCAGCACTTCTGGCAGAGGTGGGGAGAGGACAGCAGGTGGCAGGGGCACAGCAGGGACCGGAGCAGCAGGGACAGGAGCAGCAACATCCACAGAATACGGAGGCGGATGGCCCAGCAGAACCTAGGGGACAGGGGTATACGTTGGATGCCAGGAGGCCCATTTGACACAGGCAAGGTGGTGGCAGAGCATGGAAACTGCTCTAACCCACATACCCGCCAAGGGCAGTGAGTCCTTGTTTCAGGGCACATTTGACATGTGAATTTAGCAGAAGCAAACAGGGTCGAGCATCCTCGCATCCCTTTCTGTGAGAATCTGTGCAGGAATATCAGGACTCAGACTTCACTTGGGAACCTCTGTCTAAGCCCAGCTGAAAAGTAGAAGGTGACCCACAGCTTCCAACCTTGGTTCCCACTGTCCCCCTAGGACCATCAGCATCCTGCCCGTGTTGGATGACCTCCTGGCCAGGTCAGAGTGCACAGTGGCCATTCCCAAGCCCAGGTAGACCCTCAGAGGGCTCCCTGACATCTGCCACCTCCTGCAGGGTGACCTGGAGTTCAGGATGGTTTTCCCACACTTATCTCTTTCTGAAGCTTTTCCCAAGTAGAAGGTAAGATAAGTAGGGAAGAAGATTGTTGCCAGAACAATCTGCCTCTCTTGGGGGTTGAGAAGGTTCACTTGGACAGGCTGGCCTGAGACCCTCTGTCAGCAAGCAAGCTGGGGTCAGAGACACCACGCTGAAGTCCAGCAGGTGGATGGCTCTCTCCCGGACTGATGCCCCAGCTGCTGTGACAGGGGTGCCTTTGGGGTGGCCAGCCCAGGTCATCAATGAACAATCTCTACCAGTCAGACAACAGGAATGACCAGCAGGCCTGCAGCAACTTGTAAAGAGCCAAGAAGGACAAGGACCAGGGCCAGGGCCAGGGCCAGGGCCAGGGCCAAGCAGCAATGCCCAAACCACACAGTGTCAGGTGTCTGCTCTCCTGCTCCTTAGCCTTGCCCTCTGCTTTCCTCAAAAATAGACCTGACCCAGGAATTAGCCGGCCAAGTTGCCACTGATACTAGCTCAGATTGACGCTCACTCAGAGCAGGCACAGGACTGACAAGCTTCCTCCCACTGGATTTTTAGACAAACACAATCTTTTTAAACACTTAACACTGCACATAAATCCTGCTGGAAGTAAGACAGCAAGAAGCAGTGCTCAGAGGATCCCCTGTGTATGTGGAATGTGGGTCCTACTTCAGACTGGATCAGTACAGAGTGAGCAGGGACACTCCACCCTGGGCTCCTTCTATGCTGTCTGGATGTGAATCTTCACAACGAAGTCAGAAAAAGGTGTGGGCCCTGCATTAGAGGAGCCTGAGGTTGCAAAGGCAGGGACATGCCTGGCCACAGAGCTGTTGGGGCTCAGAGCCAGGATAGGGCTGGGCTGGAAGACACCTAGGTGGAGATGCCCAGGTGAGAAGATGTCCAGGTGGGGGCCCCATGCAGGAGGATCAAGATGAGGGGGCTCCCAGGTAGGGACTCCCAGTTAGGGGGTATACAGGTAGGAAGCATCCAGGTCAGCTCTTCCCCTCAGACTTAAGCAGCATAGTCCAGAAGCTCCAAACACAAGTGTGGTATGTAGATCCGTGGAGCCACACAGGACACAGCAGGTCCCTTCTGGTCCGCCTGGTTACAGGGTTCCCACTTGACACCAGGATAGTTCCCTGGTCCTATCATGACCACGTTCAGCCAGTAGTCCATCAGCCCCAAGATCCCTCGCCTCTCTGCTAAGATGGGGGTATCTGCCCTGTCTTGCTCTGACAAGGTGCTTTGGGAAGGGCTGACCCCAGATGCATGTGAGCCCTATTGCCCACAGAGGGACCAGTGAAGGCCAACAGAACTGCCAGGACCAGCGTGGGAGGGCAAGGGAACCCTCGGCCACTAGAGCAGCAGTTGCCCACCTCCTGGTTAGGTGGGACAGTGGAACCCACAGGCAACAGATGCCCCATGATGATTTTGGCCTCCTCCTCCAACATAGCTCTTTCAGAGAAGGGACAACTGCAGGTCTGTGCTGCCTCCTCCCCCAGCCCAACCTGCCCCTTAGTCCAAGTGGCAAGAGGAAGCCATGGCCCAGTGAAGTGAGTGGCCCAAGGGTCTCCAGGCCCCACAGGTGGATTACCTGGCTCCCCGAAGCAGTTGCTGGAGCAGCCTGCTCAGGCAGGTGGACAACACCAGGCTGGAGGGGCTGAGGGGCTGCCGGTGGCGCCGGCTGTGGGGGGGTTGCCCTTAAGCTTTGCACTGTGTGGTGAGGGGAAGGTGGGATGTCTCCAGGAGCCATCTGGGGGAAGGCCGTTGGGTACACAGGTGGGGTGGGGAGCTGGGCCGGGAGCTGGGCCACAGCAGGGTGGATGGACAGGGCAGCCACGCCCTGTGGGGCCACAGCCAGCAGAGGGATGGCAGCTGGTGCATTTGGCACGATCGTCTGGCATGGCATAGCCAAGGGTGCCCCGGTGGGATGGGGCAATTTGACTGCTTGCAGAGGCAGGGCCGGGGTTGCAGGCAGGGGGGCAGCGAGACTTGGCAAGATCACGGCGGGAGAGAAATACTGAGGTGGCGGCACAGGAGCCATGTTTGCAGTGGGCAGGTCACCGAGGGCCTGAGGAAGGCTCTCAATCCCTGCCAGGGGTGTGATGGGGGGAACCACAGGCATTGGAGGCATCTGAAAGAGACACAACAGCAAGTTAGTCACGAATGCCATGCGCCCTGCATAGTCAGCTGGGACAGTGGGAGACTCTGCCTCCCAGACGCTCTCCTGCAGCCTCTCTGGAGGGATCCCAAAACAAAGGCAATGTCAAGGGAAACCCCAAACATGTGACACTCCAAATAGGAAAGGAAGCTAGCAACCTCACCATAGGTATGGAGGGGCCTCCCTGTGTCCACACCCTCAATGGGACCCACAGGGGGTTCTGAGGAAATCAGGGCAGCTCAGATACAAAGGGTCCAAGAGGAACCCTGGGCTCTGAATCATTGGACACTTCCACTCAGAAGGATAGGGCTGTCAGAGCTATGGACTGACTCTAACCATCTGCAATCAGTCCATTGCCTCGACTGTATCAATTCCAAAGGAAACTTAACTCCTTGGAGGGTTCTCGGTGGAAACATCCACCGGCCCCCATTGCAGGCTGAGGTCACACTCCCACAGCATAAGAACTCCAGAACCTTCTCTATGTCTTCTCAGCAATCCATGCACCTCCTAGAGACAACTGGTATCTGATCTCATGAATTCAGCATGTCAGTCTCTGACAGCTGTCTCCAAAATAGTGTTTTCCTGAGCATGCTCGTAAGTATCACATGACGTGCACCTCTGTGCAGTTTATTAGAAGGTAGCAAAAACACACAAATCAACTTCAATTTGAAAAGCAACTAAACACCATACGATGGTTTAACTAGACCCCTAAGCCAGCTCTAATGTGGTATCACAGAGACTCCTGGGACAAAAGAATCTTCGGGGGCAGGATAAACAGTAGGAATGCCCCTTACCTCACAGGAACTGCCACCTTCAGAATGAAAGTCACTTCCTGTCCTACCACCAAGGTTATAGCCCATATCACCAAGGGTCTTTGGAATGCCTGGGATCATGGGGTCCACTAGCCTGAGTAATGGTGCCCAATCCCAACTACACTCTGAACCAATCATCCTGTCATGTATCCCCAGTTGTAGACAATGTCCCACAGATCTTCAGGCTTTGCTCTTCAGGTTGAGCCTCAGTGGCCAGCCCTCCCTGCAGGAAGCTGTGTCACCTCCAAGGAGCCAGCTTCCCTAGCCTTGCGTCACTCCTCAGGATGGAAGAAAGTCCACCTGCTTTCAGTACCTAATTGTCAGCTGTGTTGCAACTCCTGTCCTTGACCTTGGACTAAACTTTACCCCAACTTGGAGGTACCCAGGTACCTCCTGGGTATGCTGGGTGGTGTAGTGATGGCCTCTCTGCCTGAGAAACCCCTTATCTGCCACTCACAGCCCAGAATGCATCTCAGTCTGGGAGGAAGGCCTGGTGAAATGGGAAGAGAGTGAGGCCAGAGGGCAGGAGAAGACAACCCCGCCTAGGGAGGTTGCCTCCTCACTCCCAGGTCTGCCCTATTGGTCACAGTGCTGATGCATGCAGGGTTCATATCCCACTCTGCTGAGCCCATCGCCCCATCCTGGCACCCTAGGTCACGTGCAGACAGACCACCAAGGATGAGCAGGCCGCAAGCTACTGTGGGTAGCCAGCGCAGAAGTACCTGTGGAGGAACTTGAGCAAGTGGCTGCAGGGGTGGCTGAGGCATCTGGAGGGGCTTCAGCTGAGCAGGGGCCACCACCTGGGAGGTTGGAGCCAGGTACGGAGGCAGGTGGGGGGGCACCGGCTGTATGGTGCCCATGGGCTGCGGAGCCAGGACCTGTGGCAGGGGTGTTGGCTGGGCCATTGGAGGAGGCTGGAGGGAAAGAATGGGGGGCCTCATAAATATATGAGAAAAAGCTCTACATCATTAGCTATAAAGGAAATGCAAATCAAAACTTCAATGAGATTCCACCTCACTCCTGTTAGAGTGGCAGAAATGAAGAACATGAACAATAACAGATGCTGGAGGGGCTGTGGGAAAAGAGGAACACTGTCACACTGCTGGTGGGACTGCAAACTGGCTCAGCCACTCTGGAAAGCAGTATGGAGACTCCTCAAAAAATTAGGGCTGGAACCACCTTATGATCCAGCTATCCCACTCCTGGGTATTCTCCCAAAAGAGTTAGAATCAGCAAACAATAGAGATACTGCTTCATCAATGCTTACAGCAGCTCAATTTACTATAGCTATGCAACCAACACAGATGCCCCTCATTCAATGAGTGGATTCAAAAACTTTGGTACTCATATACAATGGAATACTACTCAGCCATTAGAGAAGATGATATTATCGCTTTTGAAGCCAAATGGATGGAGATGGAAAGAATTATGCTAAGTGAAGTATCCCAATCTCAGAGACTCAAGGGCTGAATGATTTTTCTCATCTGTGGAAGCTAGAATACATCGGGAAGCAGTATAATAACCTCAAAGTGTATGATCCTTTACGCAAACAGAGGGATGATTGCCTAGGATATCCGGAGGTGTAGGGTGGGGGACAGAGTGGGGGGAAGGCTTAGGAAGGATATCCAGGAGACTGAAGGGTGGGAATATGGGGGAATCATCTCAGAAGGAGATCTCTGACCTCCATGAGATATCCATTTAACTCAGGGGTCTTCTGGGGGAAACAGCAATATGGGGAACCCAAGCGGGATATCCATGACATGGCATTAGCCTTGGATAACTAAGCATATATACATTTGTTCTTGATTGTTTGACAATGTTTCCCCCTCAACTGTAACTCCATATTCATCTAATAAAAAAAAAAGTATGGGGGGACTTAGACCATCAGCCTGCTGAGGCAGGGCATGCCCTGCATGCTCAGACACAACCGAAGGGCACACTCACCCACACACTCACATACTCACTTGCACTCCCACATAACAGACTCACATGCACACATACATGCCTGCACCTATACACCTGCCGCACACCTGCACACACATGAACATATACACACATTCACAAAGACCACCAGATTTCAGCCAGTCCAGAGCCAGGGATGCAGCAGAGCTTATAGAAATGCTCTGAGCAAACACAGCCTTCCAGGCACAGGCCCTGTATTAGAAGCTGTGGACCCACATACACACACACACACACACACACACACAGCCTGCCCAGCACATCTGCCCACCTGTTGCAAGGGACACTCTGAGGGCCTGTGAGGAGAAGTCACACTCACCTGCTGGGTGGAGGGCGCAGCCTGGCCTGGGCCCACGGGCACAGGGGCACTGGGTGGTGGCAGCACAGGGGCGAAGCTCATCGCAGGCTCTGGGAAACGTTGCTGGAGGAGTGGAGGGTGGGCAGGAGGCGGTACAGAGCCCACCGACAGGCCAGGCTGTGGAGAGCACCAGGGTCACACTCAGTAGTGTCCCCTTGTCCCGGTGCCCATTAGGAACCCTGTTTCTAGGAAGGTGACTCAGCAGAAGCCATGTGTGGCAGCCCTGCGGTGTCACTCCCAATACTGAAAAACCACGGACAGCCACAGCTCCCAGCCAGGGAATGTTCTGGAACATCAACCCCATGGAGCATTATGCAACCATGAGAAAAGATCACCTCAAAGCCTTTTCAGAACCACGCAAAAGACCTCCTTAGGACATGGGCTGGGGGAAGCTTCTCATCTGTGTGACTCAGCACACGAAAGATGCATTCACGGAGAAAATTCCCACAGAACATGGAGAAATGAAAACAAATAGGACCTGGCACTCTGGGGAAGGCCACAGGCCACCCAGCTGCCAGCAGCACAAATGGCACAGCGTGGCCCTCAGCACAGCAGCGTCCTTCAGACTCAGCTACGGGGCAGAGAAACAGGGTCACACACAGGATGTTAGCCCGCAGAGCCAGCAGCCACCTAAGGGATGTCATTGACCAACTGCTGCTAATGTGTTGAATTCTTTTTTCTTTCGGTGTAATGCTGCCATTAGATTTTGTTCTCTAAGACGCTTTATTGTGCAGAGATGGAATATTTATAAGGAAAACGTCTTGCTGCCGGGGACTTCCGCCACCACCATGGGGAGGTAAAGCAGGTGAGGCGGCAAGGATAGTCCTTGGTGCTTCCAAGGTGGGGCAGAACGTTCTCTTGGGCCCTCGGAATGGCACAAGGCCAGGGATTTCCAAAGCAGCTCTCCCTCACTTCATCTCTCACCATCAGGGCTTCAAAGCCAGGCAGCAGCGGTGAGGTGGAAAGGGCAAGTGTACTTGGGATCAAGCCTCGAATCTGAATTTACCCGAAGCCACAGAGCAGATGAGTCTGCCCAACTGGGCCAGATTGTCTGTCCACCAGCTCTGGCCACCACGTACCACCTGGCAGGGCCTGGTGGCCTTGGAAGAGTGGGCAGCCTCTCACTGCTGGTGGCCTCCCTTTCCTCCTCCTCCTCCCTCTCTGTTTTTCACTGGGTTCCAGAGCACATCACCATAGCAACCATTCCCAGGACAAGCCCAGCAGGGTGGAGCAAGCCCTCAGCACACCATCAGGAACCCCCTCCAGGCCCCACTCTTTCTGCCTAAGGTGTCTGTAGGAAGGGAGGTGGGAGAAATAGCTCTAGCCCCAAGTCCACAGCTCCGACCTCCCTGCTTGGGCCTCCTGGCTTACACACGGAACCAGTGATCAGCTGCCACACCAAGGACACACAGGACATACTAGGCCCAGCAGGGACCTAGGCAGCCAGTGCCTCCTATGGTCATGAGCAGCCCAAGTAAGGGCAGGGGGGAATAAGAGCCACGTGGAACATTCTGGTTCAGTCCCAGTTTAGCAACACTCACAAGAATAACCCTCTGGAGTGACAAGTAGCCTTTTTTGAAATGAGCTCTTCCTGCCACTTAAAAACATACTTCATTTTGTAAACTGAACAACTTGCGAATGCAGATCCACAGCGAGTCCTGAGGCTCTAGCCAGCAAAGGCGGACACACCCATTAGCTTCACCTGCTTTTCCAGAGGGACTTTCTGAGCCCTTCTGACAGCCCAGCCCTACATGGACAGAAAGGGGAGAGGGAGAGAGGTGACAGCCAACAGGGACAGTCTGCGAGCAGGGGACAGAGCCTGTGGTGCCCATGCTCTGCCGCGCCAAGAGGACGCCGCGGTGGCAGAAGAGTGTGTGTGGGTGACTGACGCACCAGGCGGGAGACTCTCAGGGAGGGGTAGGGTGGGGGGTCTAACTACCCTCTGCGGACTTGGCTCCACTGCCCAGGTCACAGGCAAATTCTCCATGACTGAGCACTTGGGACTGTGAAGCAAGCAATTGTTTTACTTTAAAAAAAAAAAAAAAAAAGAAAAAATGAGAATAAAAAAAAAAATGAATGTCCCCTGTGACCCCCTGGTCTTCAGCTTTCCCAGGCATCCTCACGGCCTAAGCCCTGGCTCCTGCCTTCTCCAAACACAGAATGTCCCCCACACTGTGACCCTGTTTTTAGAGCTCTGCCTTTCAATGGCTGCTGTGGGCGAGACACGCCAGGAACTATGGACTTCCCCTCGGCAACTGGTCGAATCTAGGACGTTGCTACTGCAAATGATGCTTCTCTCTCATCTCTGGGGTAGTTTGAGCTATATGCCAACATCATCACCACCAGCTCCTGCCCCAAGGTGTAGCTGGTCAGCTCCATCCCAGCTCCCTAAGCCCTGGGTGCCCCCTGGGGCTCTGGTTCCTGACAGCACGCACGCACGTCTTATCTGGCAGTATGGCTATGTCAAAGGCTACATGGCCTGCGTTTCCATAGCTCCCAGGAAAAATGGGGTTTTCTGTGGGGTCTCTCTAGTCAAAGTGTGGCTGGGCCACTTGAACTCTGACCACAGCCTAGATGTGCCTCACAGACTCTTGGATCTCCCAGGGCAATTTAGACAAGGAGGCCAAAGGGACAGGGCAGGTATGGGTGGGACTCAACTCACCGTGGCAGTGGGCTGCTGGAAGGTCCCCAGCGAGGGCAGGCTGTGCGTCAGGCCGGGTCCCTCGCTCACAGGGGGGCTGCACACGCATGGGGCCAAAGGCGGAGCAGCATCTGCAAGGGAGCCAAGCACCATGCTCTGCTGGCTGCTCTGAGAGTCTGAGTACACCGTGGAGCCCTGGCCACTGTCAAAGGTGCTGTCCGCTGAGGAAGATAAAAGGTAGGACTTAGCTGGATATCTCCAAATGCCACCCCCAGGGCACTGCTCCTGAGCAAATGGTGCTTGTCTGTGTATTCTCTTCTGCAAAACAAGGCTGGGTTGTTTTTCCAGGTTATAAAAAATGATACTTGTACGTCATTTGAACAATCAGCTGCTACTGAGCAGTGGGGGCTGAACCTGTGCCCCACCCTGGCATGGCCTGATATCAGGATAGCACAGATACCAGGATGGGGATGTCTCACCAACCCTCCCACGAAGCAGACACCATTGCCCACCCTGTTTCACAGATGCAGACCCTGTCACGCTTTACTAGTTCATTCCAGCCCTCAATGGCACCAGGGGGTTTCAGTGGCTGAGGTAATATCCCTGTAAAGAAAAAGCTAGCTCAGCAGCTAAGGAGGCTGAGGCAGGAGGATTGCAAGTTTGAGGCCAGCCTTAGCAACTTAGTGAACTCTAAGCCATGTAGCAAGACCATATCTCAAAATTTAAAATAAAAATAAAGAAGGGCTGAGGATGTGGCTTAGTCCATAAGTCTGTCTTGTCAAGATGTGCCTGGGAAGATGTGGTCATGCTGTTGAAGAATGGAAATCAAAAACCTGTCTGAGGGGCGGGAGCGTTGGCTCAGCGGTTTCGGCGCTTGCCTGGCAAGCGCGAGGACCTGGGTTCAAACCCCAGCCCCACGTACACAACTGAGTGTTGGAGCAACTAAGACCATGTGAATAACTAAATAAAGTTATTTCTCTCTTTCTCTGTCTCTCTCACTGTCCCTCTTTCTTTAAAAAAAAAAAAAAAAAAAAAACCTGTCTGAAATGGCACTTTTCGCTTACTGCTTCCAGATTCCAAGAGACACAGAAATGTTCAGATTTACCACTCACAGATAGCAAGCTATTTTCACAAGGAGCCACGTTTCAGAGTGAGTACTGCATCCACTGCTAATCTAAACAATAAAAAGGATGTCCTGTTGGCTTCCCATTAAAACAATTTTTCCCAGGGACTGATCAGAATCTATTTAACCCAAGGAACACTGAGGTTTAATTGGCCAAAACCAATTAGACAAGCAGCTCTGATTTTTAATGAGCCAACTGGTCATTAAAGTGGTCATTTCCACTTAGGAAGGGAGGAGGGAGAGGAAGGAAGGCTGAGTACAGCCTGACAAGTTTCAGCTGGAGCAACTACAACCAGGTGTGCAACATTTTAAATTTTGAAAGTGATTGTGTTTATTACCTGTATAATTAAAAATTAATTTTAGAAATAATTTTGAGACCCACTGACAAAGTGCTGCTGTGGTCCTCAGCTTCTTGGGTTGTGGGGCACTGTGTCTGATCAGGACTGTTGGTGGGCAGCCAAGGGAAGGCACAAGGGACTCACGAAAGGTGACATGGTATTGTATCTACCAACACAGAAATGTGTGTCTGTTGGCCAATCCTGCTGTACACACCCTGCTCAGATGATGTGAGGGTTTTCTGGTGTCCCCCTCAGCTCCCCATGAAGCACAGCAAGGCTAGCCACTGTGGGACACTTTGTAGCTAGAAGGGAGAAAGAAGATAGGGCAGTCCAAAGCAAAGTGCAGAAGAGTACATGAGGGTGCTATCAATTGTAGAGTAGAGGGGGACACAGGGCTGCGTGTTCACACACATGCACATGAAAATGCGTATATGTACGCATGTATGTGTTCCTGCACAGGCACACGTGCAGACACCCTCTCGGGGCATATAATGGGTGCATATGTGTTTGCATCTCTGGGGGTGAATATGCATCTGTGTCCGTGTGTGTGCCTGTATGAGGTGTGCGTGTGTCTGTACATGCACACATTTTGTGCACAGGTGAGTATACACATGTGAGTATGCCTCTATGCAAACATGCATGTGTATATCTGCCTGTGTCTGCACATATATTTGTGTGTCCTCAAGTGTGGTGGGTTACATGTGTAGATTGTATCTGGAAGGTCAGATGAAAGAATTGTGGCATCCCTTTCCTAGGAAGGACTGTTAGGTGACTTGGTGACTTGCTATACATCCTCTTAGAATTCTATGCTGAATTCTATATCTGAATTCTATAGTCTGAGACCGTATCATTGAGTTTTTAAAAATTACAATACTTAAGTACAAGTACCTTGAGAGGTGTGGACACGCACATCAAACTGCCCTGTACCGGGGCTGGGGTGGTGGCTTGGCAGTTATGGTGCTTGCCTGGCATGCGCAAGTACACGGGTTTAAACCCCAGCACCCACGTACACAACTAAGTGTTGGAGCAATAAAAGCCATGTGAAAAACTCAATAAAAATTGATTCTGTCTGTCTGTCTCTCTCTCTCTCTCTGTCCTTTTCTCTTTAAAAAAAACAAAAACAAAAACCTGCCCTGTACCTGTTGTGAACTGACCAGCACCTTGGCATCTCTGCCGGATTTTCTTATAGCAGGTCAAGGCCTGACCTACAACATCCGGCCATGAATGGAACACATTTCTAGGTCCCAATCTGGGTTTCTTCAAAGTGTGTGACAAAGGGAGATCTTTTATTTCCCATTCTAGAAATTTGTTTAGTCAACAGTATGTGGCGGTATGTCAGAGAGGGAGAACGTCTTCCCACAATAAAAAAGATACTCTTTAACTAATTTGTTAGATTTATCATAAAATAGAGCAACGATGCAGCTTATTTCTTCTCCAGAGCAAACGTGAGCAGTTTAAAGGAAGCAGCAGACAAACTACCTCAAAAGCCATGGCTGCTCGTTGAGTTTAAACAGCCTACTTGGAAGAATTTTCAGCTATTTTGATAAATGAAAACTGTGCAGATTAAATAAATAAATCGAACAGAGTTTTGGTTTTTCCACATGAACAACCTGAAATACTGGCCTGGGCAGGTCACTGGACATTATGATTCTACTCCAGGCTGATTCTCAGAATGGGCAAAGCCACAACCCCATCCTCAAATCACTGCTGAACTCTTAGACATGGACAGTGAACACAGGATACTTGTCTGCCCAACACGCAGAATACACTAGATCCTCTCAAAATGGTCTTTGATGAAGCCTGTTTCAAAAGAACTTCCCAATTCATTGGTAGTGTTCCCTTGAGAGCATACAAAAGGTCTAAGGTTTTACCCCTGGAACAGAGACATCAGGGATGGGAAATCCTGGTTGCAAACACCCCAAGCCAAGACAAATGTGCTCTCCAGGCATGACACAGACACCCTGAGGCCAGGACTGTTTTTCTCTACAAATTCAAAATAGGGAGGTGCGGTTGAATGGGGTCCATCAGACTGTACTGACTCAGGGCAGATTTGACCCTATCTGACCTAAAAAGCCTGACTCCAGGAAGCCTTCCATCTTTCCAGGTCACGTGTCACTGGGAAATTGGCTAGGCTACAACGCCTTCCCCTGTAATAGTGCTCACCCACGTCTGCCATTCACGCCCCACAGGGTGGGCTGTGGGAATGGGTCAAGGAGTTAGGACAGTGTGTCTCAGAGCCCCACTACCCAGGATTGTACCCTCTTTCAAATATCATGATGTTCCTAGGTGCCACGGGAGCTGGCAAGAAGTGCCTATGGCATAGGCACAGGTTCCAGCCAACCCCTCCAGGGACCACCTGCAGCAATAACTGAGCTATGTGAGTGGTGCTGCCACTATGTCTAATGGCCTTCCTTACATTCTAATGAAGGATGAAGACTTTGTTTTCCTTTGCCTTACACCTGGTTTTGCAGTGACCCCCTTTCATGTACTCACAGGCCAGAGAGGTGGCACTGGCTGGCAGCGTGGGGGGCAGGAGGTGCTGGTCAGCCTCGGGCTCCTCCGGCTCTGGCAGCCCAGGCTGCCCAGCCTGCGCATGGTAGGTCACCTGGACCTGCAGGGGTGCCGATGGACCCCTGGTCTTGTCAGGGCTGCCTGAATCCTTAGACTCCTGGGACTGCAGTGCAGGCCAGATTCTCTCCCGCCGCCACTGGATCAACGCCACGCGATCACGGATGGACTTGGCCACAATCTTCACGTCACTTTCATGGAAGAATCCAGAATCGATCTGCAGAGGCATTCACGTTGTCAGTGTCTTGGGAACCAGCTGACCCACATGCATGCCCCACCACCTGAGGCTAGCCCTGCCACCCATGCTGTGGAGTCCTAATTGTGGGGTGATCTTCTTAGGGTCCCCTCGCCTCCCACCCAAGTGGTTCCTTCAAGGATGCTCTTCCCATGAGTAATCACCCAGCTTTCAAATGAATCTGCAGGGCCCAGAGTTCGGGACAATGGCTGGTGCACAGCAGGTATCCTGACCTGCCTGCTAAATGAAAGGCAGAGGCCTATTCTGTTGCTTGAGAGGGGAATAATATATGCACAGGTGCTCGGCAAAATCCTAAAACACATTTACCACGCAGAGTGCTTGACAGCATTTGTCAAAGAGCCCTGAGATCTCCAAGAGGGATTGTGTGTTTGCAGAGAATATTCATAGCAAAACCATTTTCCAAAGATAGACACTCCATCTGAAGGGGCTGTGCTGGCTGGACTGCAGGTGGTGACCACATCACATGAAAACTCATCAGCACCAACACACTCCAAATCCACATGGGCTTCCTCTCCTTCCTGAGCACCTCAGTACTACAGAGAGAATGAGTGGGGCTGGGCAAGCTGGGCCTCCGAGGGAGGGGACAGTGTGCACAGAGGTCTCCTGATGTGGGGAACAGGACCATGCAAAGGGAAGCACACATGTGGTGGGCAGTACAGCTGCAGGTCAGTGACCACAGCCAAGAAATGACATAAAGAATAGGGACAGCCTGAGGGCATGGGAACACTCAGCCCAATAGGAAACCAGAGTCACTGCAAAGATTGGTGGCTCAGGACTGAGCAGAAAAATGGCAAGGATGACCCCAACAGTAGGGACGTGCTCAGAGGATAACGGGGATGTGCAAAGTGACAGAGAAGCCTGAGCCAGGGTCACTCGCTGGCAAATCTGGGACATCCAAGTGTCAAAGGAGCAGTGATACAATGACAGTTTGAAAGATATTTCCCCAAATTTTGATGCACATTTTGCATATGGGGGTGGTGTAACTCATCTATGGGGTGGAGGGGACGCGGTGTCCTTGCCAGCACTGGGGGGACATGGGTGTGTGTGATCTCAGTCCCTCCTTTCTCTCGGACATTGCTGTTCCAGCTGAAGCCATGGCATGAGCTGCTTGTTCTCTGCAGAGGCCCACACAGCGGGCAACTGGGATCTCCTCCTCTGAAAGCCCGTCAGGTCTGAGCCCACAGCCCTGGCAAACACCTGACTCTGCCATATAAGTGGCCCTGAGCCACCCTTGACCCCTGATTTTGAGACTGGGCAGAACACTTCAAGCATTATGTTTGGGGCAATCTGTTATGTAGCAGCAGAGAGCTCACACATGAGAGAGAATCTAGGGGCCCTGGGCTGTGTCCCTAGAGACAGAGAGAGATAAATGAGTGGAAAGTTTGATGGAAAATAATATTTACATAGTTTCAAAGCACCTCCCCACAAGACTTGCATCAGGTATAGAAGATGAGAGAGACCCCATGTGGAGAAGCCACAGGCATCCTGTGAAACGTGACAATCAGGAACCATGTACCTGGAACCATGTGCCCCAGGCAGGATGTGGCAAGAAGATGACCCCTCCAGGGAGATTCCTACAGATGCTCCATGGCCTGACGAAACTTGACCAATCCCAGAGGGCTGCCTGAGTCCCTCCTGAGGTCAGTCCACGGAAGTCAACAGACTGAAAGGGCTGAGGGGACATGTGACGCTGGCCTGAAGCTCTTATGTGTTGCTGGGACACTGGGAACCTGAGTAGCCCGAGAATGAGATGGTGCTGACATGTTGATGGCACCTTTGATGTGGACCGCTGCCCTGCTTTGCTGGAAACTGATATGAAAGTACCTGGGGTATATGGGCACCAGCTTGGCAACCTATTCTCAAATGCTTCATGGAAAAAGTTCTTTGCAGTATTCGTGTAACTTTCCTGTGAGTTTGTGATAATTTCAAAACAATTTATTTCAAAAGACAATTCTGCTTGACAGAATGAAGCTGCCTTATGAAAATGTCCCAGTTGAGACCTCGTTGACTTGGGAAAGGCAGGAGCAGGCCAGGCATGTGGCCTCGGGGGAGGGTCAGTGGACAGGAAGTCAGAGGTGGACAGTGTCCTCAGTGGGACTCATGGTCCTGGCCTCCAGCTCACCTGGAAAGTTCCCTGGGGACAGGATATTTCTTACCCACAGAGAAGGGCACCAACAGGGGTCCTCTGGCCTTAGAGTCAGGAGTGGACTTTCCCAGGAACCCCAAACTGTCATCACAGAGACCTTCATGGGGAACCTGAGGCTGGACAGGCCTGACTGATGTGAGATGTGGGTTGCAGTAGGCAGCCCCATCAGCAGGTGGCGTCGCTGTCACTGATAGTTGTGGGCAGTGCACAAAGGGAGAATGTTCTTAAGGCCTCAGGTAACCTCAGGTCACATCAAGGCCAGTGGTCCGATGTCCCTGCCCATGCACAGCTTATCAGACAAAAAGCTGCCAAATAAACCATCCTCCACCTCAGGCTGCTTCGATTTTCTGCGACACCACAGCTACAGCCTACCTGTCCTCCTATCTGTCTTTATTGTCTCCCCAGCCTTCCTCACCAAACATTTCTATTTTCTCCTAAGCATGAAAGAATGCATCCAGGTTCTATACCAGGCTGGTGTGTCCCCATCATTGGGGTTCTGAAGGCAGGGTGAAGGGCTGGCCGGAGCTTCTCTCCTCTCTGCTTACTCCCTAGGGGTCTCTGACCACCTGGAGGACACTTCAGTTCAAAGGCAGCCCAGGGCCCACAGAAGGCACCCCTCCCTCAGCCTCGTCCTCCACCATGCTGATCTGCATCCCTACCCCGGGACCCCATCTTCATCCTCGCCTCTCTCGAGGTCACTCCAGGAGGCCTCCTCTGGATTCTGGAACATCTTTAACACCTCACAGCCGTGCACCTCAGTCTGTTAAGAGCAGCCTCAGACCCCGGCTTCTCCCCAGACTGGTGGTGCGGTGCCCAGGGAGGGCTTGGTAGCAGGAACCTGAACCCAGGAAGGGGTGGGGGCCAGACCTCCAGTGATGACTGGAGTCTCTGATGGGTGTGAAGGAGGGTGAAGATGGAAGCTGGACAGGCCTCCTGGGGTGGAGCATCCACCCTGAGGCCTAGCGTGGGGCTGCTCACGGAATGAAGCCCTCATTATTGTGGGAACAGTGGCTTCCAGCTGGTCGCAGGTGGCTCCCCAGGCTGAGCCTGTTGTTCCTTGGGCAGAGTTGGTTGTGTGTGTTGTTTTATTATTGCTCTTTAAGTGGACATAAGTCATGCCCTTCTGCATTGATGCTCTATTTCACGGAGGGCCGGTCTCATGATGAAAATATGTGGTAAGAGACAGAATGTAAGGGAAGGAGGGGACAGCGGGTGGGGAGAATGGGGGGGACATAGCAGGAAGAGATCCAGGGCCAGGGTCCTCACTGGAGCAGATGCAGGGACACAGCCTCTGGGTCCAGCCAAGTGCCAGGGACAGGCTGAGGTGACAGCTAAGTGCACAATGTTCCTATCCTACAGGATGCCATGTCACTCTCTACTTTGATGACAAACAGGGACAAGGTGAACATGGGAGGCACCTGCTCTAGGAACAGCTAAGCAGAGCCCAGGGAAGAAAGCCCAGGGCACATCTGGGTTTGCGACACGGCTGTCTTACAAGGGAATTGAAGCCAAACTGGGAAGCTGAGGTCTGGCTGAGGCCCAGACATTCAGGATCCACTTGTCTGGGATCCTGGGCACCTTCCAGTATGCACCACCCACGCTGGTATCACTCTGCACTGCGTCCTGACATCCGCTTGTCACGTCTTGGCCATGCTGTGGTATCTGACCTCCCAGCTCTGCTCCCTGCCCTGCACCATGATGGCACAAGCACATTTGCCAAAGGAATGAATTTTTTTTTTCAGGGCTGAGGATCGAACTCAGGGCCTTGCGTGTGCTAGGCAAGAGCTCTGCCACTGAGCTAAATACCCAACCCCTTGCGGAAGGAATGAAAGAACCCCTTGGACTTGCTCTTCCTGAGTCTTCAGTGCTGCATGAAAGGCAGGACACCCAATCACAGTCCCTATTCTGCCCACTGGCAGCCCTAACAGATGTTCCCTGCAGGACCAGAACCAGTGTGGTACCCCCAGAACCTGTCAGTCTCCTTCCCATCCTTCTAAGAGGCCACCCTCCCTCCTGCATCACCTGCAGCCCAGCACCAATGGCCAGCACAGTGTCCGCAGAAGGACTCTCAGCATAGATGGCCAGCACCAAAGCTCAGCTCCCACGCTGCACACAATGGGCATGCCGCTCACTCAACCCTTAATATTTATTTGGGTGGCATTATACTGCATCAGTGAAAAGGAACAGTGTTCCTGAAGGCACAGGACAGATAAGCTTGTGACCACCTGAATGCAGCACACAGTATACCTGGAACTTTAAATGTAAAACTGCACCTCTGTACACCACATCTGTCACTGTGAATCACAGAGTGCCCTCCAGGAAACACAGAGCTAATGGGTCCCATGAGACCTACTCAAAGCGGCAATTTCTGCATCTGGGGCAAGCCAGGTGGGGGTGGGCTGTCCTAGGAACATGGCAGTGGGGGCCATTTTTTTAGCACCGGTTGGTGACCGTGCAGCCAATCCTCTACAGAAGCCAGCCTGGGGTCCAGTCCAATAGTGGGACATCACACCTACCCTTGCCCTCACTGTATAACCTCAGTTCTGGACTTTGGCCATTGTTCAAGGGAAGGCAGAGCCCCGGCCAGGGCACCAGCAGCCCCAGGAGGTGCCTCTTTGCTCCAGGCCCTGGGTACTGAGGCCCTGCACCCAGAGCTACATTGTTCAGGTAGGGGGTTTGCCAGGAACACCCTATCTTGCAGCTATGGTGAGGCCAAGAGAGCACAAGAGGTGCCCCCAGTAGCCCTACAGCTTGGAACCCTAGCAGGACCTTAGTTCACTCTGACCCCATAGCCACATGGCAAACCCCAAGAACAGCTCCATCCCACTCCACTTCCCTCCCCAAGGGTCATGGCTGCAGGAAGACTGACCTCAATGTCCAACCTAAACCCACTGCCCCTCGAACCCCTCATGTACCAGGCGCCCCGGCCTACAGATGGATATGAGGAGCAGAGTCTTCAGGGTAGATGAACAGAAGGTTGCTGAGCCCCACCCTCGCAGCTTCAAAGGCTTACCCCATACCCCACTTCATGGCACCTTCAAGCCTCAAGTTCCCCATCTGAGCAGGGCCGCAAGGATTGTGGTGAGCACAGCACTTGGCCCCATAGGCTACCATCCCTAACCCCGTCCAGGGACACAACCACTCCCTCACTGCAGAAGCAAGGAACACCCAGCCTACATACCTGTGACTCACAGACATTTTCAACAAGTGCGCCATGTTCAGCTAAAAGCTCATTTTAAAACAAATTAAAAGAGACAAACACTTTTGGGGCACTGACATCCAACCGACAGCTCTCCTGCACAGAGCCACTGGGTTCCTTTCTTCTCAGTTTTCTCACTAAACATTAGTGTCTCATTTATTTCTAATTGACCACTTTCTTATCCTGTGACATCAAGGCCTTTCTAGACTCCTGCTGCACATAGTTTGCCCCTCTGTTACTTTCTTGATTTTACTGTTCCTGGTGCAGACTTTCTTATTCTTACCTATCTGATATATTGTCTAAATTAATTCATTTTTTGTAATTAACAACACAGATACCTGTCTGTCTCCTGGCCCTGCATAGGGCTCTCTGAAGGCCACAGCAGGCCCTTTAGGACAAGACTCCCACTTCTGTGCCTCTGCGGGGTCAGCTGCCCAAAATTTGGGCCAGCAAACAAGTCCTAACCTGGCAAGGCTGTGACCACTCCCCTCCTGTCCATGAACCTTAACAGCCCCTCCAGCCCAGGGCAACACTGCCTAGTAGGAAATAGATGATAGAAACTTTCTGTATTGTTCAATGTAAGAGCCACTGGCCCCTTGTGGCATTAAACACTTGCAATGTGGCCAGGGAGACTCAATTTTACATTTTAATTAAATTGATCAAATTTCAAATTAATTTTTAGCAACTGCATGTGAGTTGTAGCTACCACTTTGGATGGTGCAGAAGGCCCCTCTTCTCACCTGCCTTCCTAGACTATCCCTTTTGCTACCTCTGCAGATGGCGCCATCTCCTGCCCTCTAGTCCCAGCTGGCTCAAGGCCTGCTCCTAGGGCCCACCCCTGCACCCCAGGCAGAAAGAAATCACTCCCCTGCAAAGCCCAGTGCCCCTATCCCCAACAGACAGAGGTATGGTGGCAGGGAGGGAACAGGAGAGAGGAAAGGTATTAAGCTCTTCCATCATTTTTCCTTTTTTTCTTTTCTTTCCCTTTTTTTTTAAAGAAGGGGGACAGTGAGAGGGAGCGAGAAAGAGAGAAGCAATTTTTTATTTAAGTTTTTCATGTGACTTTCATTCCTCTCACGCTTTCTTGTGTACGTGGTGCTGGGGTTCGAACTCACGTACCCGTGCTTGCAAGGCAAACGCTGTAACACACACACTCCCCACAAACAAGGAGACAAAGATTCTGAACTCAAAGTCAATACATAGGAGCAAATTTGGTGAGAATCTGGTCAAAGCAAGCAGGTCCCTTCCTGGTGAGTGCCAGTTCTGGGCTCACTCTTTCCATGTTCATGTTGGGATCCGCCTCCATGCTACTTCCCAGCCTCTCCCAACACTGTGCACAACACCCAATCATGCAGCTGGGTCTCCAATCCCCCTTCTCAGGCCTGCCCATGCTCCTCCCATCCCATCCTGGCTATTCCCCCTGAATGGCTCAACTTTTACTAGAGAAACTCCCGCTGGGCAGCTTTGATTTCAATCTTTAGAAACCACACCCCGCCCCCAACCTTCACCTCAGACTAGCCCCACGGCCTGCCTGAGCCCACTTACTGGGAATATCAGGCTGCACAAGGTGCCCACACATTACCATTTCCTGAGCCACTTCATCGGGGGTCTCCTTCTCCAGGTCAAAGGTGAACTCTATGGCGCCATTGTCCTTGGGCTTGCCCTTCAGCTTCTTCGGGTCTTCCACCCAGAGCCGCAGGGCAATGGTGGACTTCCTGCCATGGTCCTCCTCTGCGAGTTCCACCCTGACACCAGTGTCCTCTGCAAAGAAGGCGTGGCTCAGCAGGTCCTTGATCTCGTACCTGGAGGGAGAACAGCTCACAGGCAGGGGCTCGGGGACAAGGGGTCTCTGTGTCCAGGCTCCCTGCACAGTGTGCACATCTACAGAGCACTGTGACCAAGCACTCACACACAGTATTGCATGTGAGCAACAGGCTGCCACCCGGTGTAGCTGGGCACCAGGCAGGCTGTGCTGGAAAGCTGTCTGACTTTACCACTTGGTCGGCCCTGAGGACAGAACCCAAAGCCTTCATTTACCTTCCTCAATTCCCAGGAGATAAAAGAAATTCAGATCTGAACTGATCTTATTGCACTGTGTCTTAAGACATCCTTTTTCTCCCTCATTATGAAAAGAAATCAGGCAGGGGCTGGAGCGGTGGCTCAGCGGTTTCGGTCCTTGCCTGGCAAGCATGAGGACCCGGGTTCAAACCCCAGCACCACGTACACAACTAAGTGTTGGAGCAACAAAGGCCATGTGAAAAACTCAATAAAGTTTTTTCTCTCTTAAAAAAAAAAAAAGAAAAAAAGTCAGGCTCCTCTTTTCAGTCCATCCACTATGCAGACAGAGCCCCTGCTAATGTGCAGTATCCACCTGGCTCTGGGTGGAACCAGGGCCAGGCAAAACCCCACCCCTATACACTCCCACCCAGTGCCATGAGGGGGTTCAGGCCCCCCTGAAGCAGTGAGGATTTCAGGCAGCTTCCTGAGGGAGGAGGGGCTGATGATGCAGAGAGAAGGGGAGGAGACCAGGCAAGGATCTGGAGGACCCCAGGGGTCAGAGCCAGATCCATCAGAAAAGGCTCCACCCAGGCTGCCTGCATGTTACTATGAGTTGGCCACCTCCCAGCTCTGCACGGCTAGGCCCGAACTACGAACCACGTCTCTAGTTCCCCTTCCTAGCACAAAGGGATCACACAGCACACAGTGTTGTGGGTCTGGCTTCTCCTGGGATCCTGTCTGCGGTCACTGTGTGGCTTGGAGCATCAGCTGCCCATCTCTGTTAGCTGTCATGTAGATGGATACCCCAATAAGTTTTGCAGGGGAGACTGAAAAGGCACTCCCAGTTTTCTGGCTGTCCATCGGGAAATGCTGGCCCTGCTGTGAGGGGGAAGCTGGCCTTTGGAGCAGCTCAAGGACTCTAGGGCAGGCAGCCTTAGAGATGGAATGAATGACTGGTTACATAAAATATCCAGCCTAGAGTTCAGAAGGTAGGGAAAGGCGGAAGCAGATCTGGGAGCCCCAGGCATGAAGATGTTCACTCAGGTCAGGGAAAGATAAAACTAGGGACAACCAGAGAAGAAGAAAAAGGAGCAGAGGGAATTCCCAGGCATTCAAGCACAACAGGCTGGGTCAGAAATGTATTTGGAGATAGCAGAAAAAGACAAAGGGCTGAGGATTGTCGGCACCATCTCCCCAGCCTGGGGTCCTGTGGCCTGAGCCAATGCATCTGGCCTACGTAGGTCTCTCTTGTTAGGAATGTGACTGAATACTAGCTGGAGTGATTTCAGCTGGAGAAAGACCCGGAACCCAGTGCCACACTGGAACTTACCTTTCCTCCTTATTTTTGCAGATGCACTCCCCAATAATCTCTTTGATTTCAGGATCATGCACTTTCTCAAAGCTGGCTGGCTTGATCCCCTGAGAAGGACAGAGCAGAGTCACCTGACACCATTCAGGAGCTGACAGGCTCCATCTCCACCCCATGCAGAGAAATTGCCTCCAGGCATGACAGAAAAACCACTATTGGGCTCACCCCACGCAGACTATAAGGAAACTGGACAAAATATGCCAAATGGCCGTGGTCAGACACCAGACGACAGATGGTGCAGGATGTGGGCTCAAGGGAAGGGATCCGTGGGGCACTTGCTCTCATAGCCCAGTTGAGGCAGTTCCTAGACTAAGGCACAGAACCCAGGAGAGTCTGGGTTTCGCTGAATTGAGAATCAGCTCAGAAATCACGGAGGGTGAGGAGACCACAAAGCAGACTTCTGGCGAGGATCTAAAGAGCCTGGATGTCTGCAGGTGGTCCTCTTTGAGTCCCTGCTTAGTACCACAACACAAGTACACAGTCAACGCCACAGGGCTGGATTTAAAAACCACCAGGGAACTGTAGGCAGAGCCATTCCAAGAGTTCACACAGAGCAGAGATGATGTAATGTGTACAATGTTCAGCATCCGATCAAAAATTACTATGTACCCTGGGAGGCAGAAAAACGTGACCCATGACCAGGCAGGAAAAACAGTCGACAGAAGTAAGAGAGTCCTGGAACTTGCAGACAAGGAGGTTTAAACTTACTGTAGCTGTGTACATGTCTTTAAAGGAAAATGTACGTTGCAAGGAACAGAAATGATGGATTAAAAAAAAAACAACAGAAACAAAAGCAAAGGGAGTCAGCAATGAAAGGCTGAACTGAAAGTTTCACTGCAGCAGGTTAGCCGCAGACCAGGCGTGAGGCACAAAGACACTGTTACAGAGGCTCTGTTTTGCTCATTTCAGAATTTGGGACACTACAGCAAGGTGGAAATAGGCACATGACACACATAAAACGAAGAGGGCAGGATGGGGGTTGGGACAGAAAAATATTTGAGGAAATTCTAGCCGAAGATTTTCCAACTTTGATGAAAATTCTGTGCCTACAGATGAAACACGCTCCAGCCCCAGAAAGGACACAGAGCAGAACAAGGAAGAGAGTCAGCGAGTTGCATGAAGCCACTCTTTAATCTCCCTCCCCGCCGTGTGAAGCCAACAGCCTGGTTTCTTACCATTTAGGTCTCCACCCGGAGGACACCTTCTCCTGTTAACCCTATACCTGTCAAAGTGTGCAGCAGCCACCGTGGGCTCTAGCCCCAGCCTAGACGATGGCCCCAATCCCCATCTCCATGGTGACCATCACCCCAGCAACAACATACAACGCAGCCTCCACCTGTGCTGCAGAATTTGACACTGGGGTTGACACCTCAAATATAGCAGTCAGTTTCTGGAAAGGTGTTGATCAGAGCTTGGCTGTGAAGCCTCCCCTGAGTGGAGCCTCCAGGGCCTCCCACACCAGCTGCCCCATCATCTGGGAGGAAGAACCACAGCAACATGGTAGATTTGACGCTTCCCACAGAGCCAAGACTTTGTAACCACACCTGGGATTCCTCCCCACAGCCCCTCCTCCGGGGGCAAGAGTGCTATTTGTGGTCACTGCTGCTGGCAGAGAGCCAGGCCAGGAGACTTTCAGACAGGGGGGCAGGGGAAGCTGGAGCCAGACTGAGGCCAGTCACTGCTTGGACTGCCAATGCTCCTGCGCTCGTGTGCAGAGGGATTGTACACACAGCCCTGCAACAGACGCAGAATCTCAGAAGCAAGGGCCAGTAGGGTTCATTTGCAACCTGCTGTGGGCTCTTGTGGGGCAGGGGAAAACTTTTTTAAAACTATTTCAAAACACTGAAGACTTTAACTGTTGCAAACTTCCTCCTTCACCAAGATTTAGCTTTCGAAAGCCCTGTCCTGGCTTTTTTAATATTTATTTATTTATTTATTTTTGTAATTTAAAGAACATAAAGCAGGGATGGGCAGGGTGGTGCATGCCAGTAATCCCAGCAACTTGGGAGGCTGAGGCAGGAGGATGACAAGCAGCCTCAGCAACTCGGCAAAACCCTGTCACGAATTTTTAAAAATAAGTGGGGCTGGGGCTGGGGATATGAGTCAGTTTTAGTTAAACACCCCTGGGTTCAATCCCCTGTTTAAAAAAAAAAAGGAAGAACATAAAAGCTTGAATTTTCCTAAAGAGACCAAAGGAAGGAGGGAGAGGGAAAGTGAGGGGGTCGGGAAAGATATGCCTCAGCTAGGCGCAAACATGTGAATGAGGAACCCAGAGTCAGGAGCATGCCCAGCCCTGAATTTGAGACACCTCCAGGCCCCTCCCCCTGAGGATGAACCACCATCCACTACAGTGCAAACCAGAAGCCCAGGGGCCCCTCCCCACATCTCACACCAGCACCCAAGAACAATCAGCAAACAGAGCCCTAAACCTCCCGTTGCAGACCACCACTGCTTCCATGTGGGTATCTGCCAGGCCTATGAGAGCTGCCAGCCAAGGACTCTCCACCACCCCTGTCCTCAGCACATACTGGAGGAGCTCAGGACAACCAAGTGACTGATAATTTAGAACTAACAACCAAATGAGAAAGGCATGTACCATGGACAAGGAGGGCTCAGCTGGAGGGATGGCTTGGGGCAAAGCTGAAGCAGCTTCCAGCCACCCAGATGCCCACAGCTGCATGGAGGAGCATCATGCCCAGGCTGGGCTACGCTAGGCTGAAGCAGAAGCAGCAAGGACTCCAGGGACAGCAACAGCCTCCAGTCAAGGTCGGGGACTGCTCTGTAGACCTCCTGGCCTCACCACAAGAGCAAAGATGAGACAGCATGGGAATCGGCACAGAAGAGCCCCGGCCTGGCCACTCCACCTCCACATGTTCTGTTTTCATTCCCTCGCCCAGTGGGGCCACCACGGAGGGAGGACAAGGCCCATCTGTTTGTACAGCTGAACCTGACCGATCAACTCAAAAATCACAGTGACAGCAAAACAGGGATTAGGGTTCCCAGGCTGTCCAATGCCGACAACTGCCTCGAGACACGCTTGGCTAGGGGTGATGGTTTGGTGAAAAGGAAAACAAACTGCGGTTCCAAAATAAAGACGATGGAGAAGCCAGCAGCCCTGGGGCAGCCCAGAGTCGGGCCTCCACAGACAGCCGGCCTGGGTCCACCTCCTGGCCAGAGGCCTGGTGGAGCTACAGCTTCCTGAGCCTCAGTTTCCCTGGGTCTCACAATGCTGCATGCATAGAGGCTAAGAGCCACCCAGAGTGCCCAGTCATTACCATCATTTCTGCTATGAGACAAGCCTCAGTGTTCTCATCTGCAAGATGGGCACGCTCTCTCCTCTCCTTACATGGCTGCTGTGGGGTCTTTCTGAAGGCCCACAGAGCCAGGCAAGGCTATGGCCCACACCCATTGCCACACCCCTATTAACAAAGTGCTGGATGGACTCACACAGGTGACCTTGCGGTAGATCTGGGCAGCATTCTGGCATTCTGAGTAGGGGTACTCCGAGGTGGCCATCTCCAACATGCACATCCCGAAGGCATAGACATCCACAGACTCATCGTAGTGTTCCTCGTACATCTCGGGAGCCATGAATTCAGGCGTACCTGTGCCAGGAGCAACAGATGCAGCGGTCAGGTGGCCACGGCCAGAGAGCTCCGGAAGCCAGTGCCCAGGAGTTCCCCAGCCTCATCCCATCTGTCCCAGAACAACACTCTCAGAACACCCAGCTCCACCACATTGGTCCTGGCATCCAGGATTCAAAAAGATATGCTCTATAAAAGGAAGCCTCCAAAACGTCCCCATGGAGACTCCTTATTCCAGCCATGCAACTGGTTCACAGCCTATCCACTGCCCACAGAGCCGGGAGACCATGACTTCCTGGAGGACAGGTCTGTGTCCTGAGCACACCCCCCCACTTGTAGGTGGATACTGTGCCCCTGAGGGTGGGCTCAGCACTGTCCAGCACCCACATATTCCAGAGCAGACAAACACCGGGTGGTCACCACAGAGCTGCATATAACTGCAAAAAAACTCAAGAAGGCCCTAAGTGTCCCCAATCAGGGGAACGGTAGGTTTGCTGAGCACGCCCCACAACAGCACGTCACCTAGTTCATGTAATTATCATGGCAAAAGATATGAAAATGTCAACTACCTGACATGGCAGTGGGTGTACCACAGTGCCCTTAAGATGGGAACTGCTGCGTATGAAACACAAAAGACCAAAACAATGTTTGCACTTGAATCTTTAAGGACATAGAAACATACAATAAGCTTATAAAATAAACAGTGTAAGACTGCTCATGACCTCACCTGTGTAAGAGAGCACTCACAGCCAGATGGCTCTGCCTGGGGGGGTTGGGGTGGGTACAATGGTTGATTTTCCTTTTCCTTACTTTCATTTGTGGGTTTGCAGATTTTTCTCTAAGATTTTGCTTTAATAATCACAAAAGCCTTTTATTAAACAAGCCCAACTGAGTGTTAGCTGAATGTAATGAAACGGGATCAGAGACTTCAGAGAAAGGCCGCTTTTAACGTCTGCATGTTTATTGACTTTGGAAGATTTTTCATAACATTCTAGGTTTTTTTTAAGCAGATGCAAAATTGTACAAACCAATTAATTGCAGTAAAAAGCACATACTGGGGTTGGCTTCTTTTACCCATTGTTGCAATTTAATGCACATTAAGTATTTAAACTAAAAAGGGAACATTTTTGGGTAAAAGTAAGGGGGAACAAAAATGCATATTTAAGTTTATGGGTAGGAATATAGAACTCTAGAAAAAGCCATCAGAAACAACAGGGCTGAATGGAGGCAGAGTTACCTTACACTGGAATTTTCATCTTCTTAGGTATTTGAACCACATGGTTATATTGAATTTTTTTTGACCTCACAATTAAGTTAATATTTTTATGTTTCCTTCCATCCCTAAGCTTGTCACAGAATAGTGAATGTTCTGTCTAGCCGGGGGCAGGAAGTAAGAAAGCACCAGCGGGGAGATCACAGACAGTTACAGCCTGAGCTAAGGCTCAGATTCCATCTCCACCCCTAAGAGCCCACCGTGCTGGCAACTAGCACCCAGTGAGCTATAGCAGCTGACTCAGCAGGAATCTCCAAGCTACCAAAAGGAAGGGCTTTCTCACTCCGCAGGACCACCTCAATAGCCCACAATGCCACCCACACTAAAGAGCCCTGTGACACCAGCTGCAAGGGTCTGTGTGGGACAACACACAGTGATGTCAGAGAAAAACCACAACAAAGTCCTTTCCTATTACAGGAGCAGGCCCAGAGGCTCAGGGGGTGTATCCTGAGACCTCCACCTGGTCACCTCTGCCACAGGACCGTAGGGAACCGCATAAGGGGAGCTAGTCACCAGGACTGCCAGACAAGAAGCCAGGAGCTGGCATCTCCCTGGCACCTGCAAGGACCCCCCCCCCACTCAGCACCAGCACCTACATGGAGGCAGCAGGGCCCCTGGTGGGCTCAGTCTCCTGAGACTTGATGGAAGTGTTCTTCAAGAAACACCGCGAGGGGCTGGAGCGGTGGCTCAGGAGTTACAGCGCTTGCCTGGCATGCGTGAGTATGCAGGTTCGAACCCCAGCACCATGTACGCAACAAAGTGAACAAAGAAGGCCACATGAAAAAACTAAATAAAATTAATTCCATCTTCCTCTCTCTCTCTCTCTCTCTCACTGTCCCTCTCTCTAAAAAAAAAAAAAGGAAAAGAAAAGAAACACCGGAGGCCCCAGATGGTCTGGCTCCAGGGAATGGGCTCTGGGGAAGAGGGGTGCTGGACCCAGCTTTCAGCTGGGGCAGAAGGACCTCAATAATGTCTGATTCTACATACTTGGACACTGGTACATTCAACTCTTTCCTTTTAAATCTGAATTTTAGAAATAGCATGTGTGCAATATACACACGTGTGTCCAGTGGACAGTTCTACCCACTGTCCTGCTCTGTGCTTCACCATCAGCTGCAGGGCCACTCACAAGAGGTCCATGCCCACAAACCCCTTACATACCCCTCTGCACCCCCACGTCCCTGCAGAGAACATTTTGTGTCAAAGTGAGGACTTCAGGCCCCATCTCCCCTCCCTGATCCCTCCTGTAGCCATGATATCAGGCCCTGGGGACCCTGCCTTGAACAGTCCCCTCCCCAACTCCCTCCTGCAGAAGTCAGGCAGAGGGATGGCCCATAGCCTTTCTTCTGCTTTTTAACAGAGAAGTGGCCGTATTTTTATGGCTACGGGGCATCTTGGTCCCTTGGTGGGCAGGGGCTGCATTATGGGTCTGGCAGAGGTGAGGTGAGGAAGGATCCACTCCAGCCCAACTGGAGCTGTGAAAACTGCTCATGTTAGGACCTGCCTATTTCTGGGTCTGTAATGAAAGACAAATGATTTCCTCTGAGGAAATGAGGAAATCAAAGCCCTGATTCCTAGCCCTAACTCTCCCCATGGTTTATGTTACAACAAAAGCAAACTAACATTAAGTTGGACCTCACCCATCTTCTCACTAGACAGGCAGAACCTACCTCCTTCTCCCCCAGCAAGATGGATAGTGGGAAACACTCACTGGGCGACCACAGCAGAGCTTATCTGTAATGGCCACAATGTACCCAACGGCCCAGTCCCTCTGCCACCTTCCACCTGGCACGTCAAGCCCATTCAGGCCAACACTCAGCTCTTTCGAGAATAACCACCCTCAGTTATCCTTGGCCTCTCTCTCAGTTCACTCTGCCTGGGCCTGGTTCCATTATCACTGACTTTAGGAAGCCCTAGCAGGTGAGCCAACCCCTCTGCAATCCCTGGGCTCTGCTTGCTACATGGCCACATGCCCAGGTATAGACACCCTGCAGGCAGGACTGCATCCCTGCATCCCCATCCCTCTGGGCCCTGCCTCACCTGGTCCAGCACATAGAAACCAGCAAAACACACGTGGTGAGGGTGTAAGATCCATGCAATCAAACCCTATTGGTGACATCTGGCTTACAGCACACAGAGTCAGACTGAGCCCAGGGTGATGTTGAGGGTGGCACTCAGGCAAGAGGACAATGCCTCCCTGAGACCATACGCTATCCTCCCAGAGCAGCCAGAGGGCCACTGAGCCCCAACCTGACATGTGCCACATCTAAAGTAGAAACTAAAGGCCACAAGGGGAAACCCTGATGGCCATGGCAGAAACAGGTCCACAGCAACAACTGCTCCCATGAGGGCCCTGGACATACAAATTAGAGGGGGCCTATGGCCTGAGGCTATTCTTCCAACACAATGACAATCCAGGCGTGTGTGGCCCATTTGCTACCAGGGAAGGCACGCTGGTGGACGGCCCGAGCCAACACTACTCACAGGCAGGGGGATCCTACTAATGGACCTAGGGGAGAGATTCCACTCATAGGACTGAGAGTCCCCATCTGCTGCAGTCCTTCACCCAGCTGCTGGCCCTTGCTGAGGGTGGTCCTCTCCACCCAGCAACCAGGGAAGTCCCACTAACTGAGCCTCATTCTCCATGAGCAGAGGCAGTGAGGACACTGCGGGCCCCAGCTTCTCGTAAAAGCTTCCTGGGCACCAACTGAACAAAAAATTGGGGTGACAAGGAATATACCCTGCAGAGCTGAGCACCCTCACTGTGGGCCTCAGGGCCTCACTGTGCCTGCCAGATGCCTCCTCAACCCCTCATGTCATCCAAACTGGCAATGTGAAACCATTTCAAAGAGAGCAAAGAGCCCACAGGCCAGCGGAAGCCCAGGAGCCCACTGGCGCCTCGGCCTGCTTGAGTGGTATGTACTTTGTCCTGAATGTTTACTTCTGAGAGAGTCACCATGAGCAGTCTCCTGCCACCTGAAAGCCCAAGGTCTGAGACCAGTCTTCAAAGGGAATAAATTTGCCCAGAGGTCACAGCTGGGGTATGGGCCACCCACAGCCCCAAAGCCCAGCTCTCACCCTCTCCAGGATGGAAATTACACCTTCCCTGTACCACCCATTTCACAAACAGATTTGCTTCCCACCACTCAACTCCCCTGAGTCTGCCACAGACTGTGTCCAAAGGCCACCACCTTGGCAGATGCCCTGCCCCAGGTGTCACATTCCAAACACTACTCCAATCAAGGTAGTTCCTAGAGATTATCAAGGGTTTTGTTTTCCCCAAACTGGCCATGTTCTGTCCCCAGATGTGCAAAAAAACCATGAATTCACTAAGCCCAGAGATCAGCCACTCACTGTCCTCCATGTGTGACCAGCCTTCACATAGGAGGGGACATGCTGGGTCTCGATTAGCACAGGTCTCAGTTAATTCTCATGCAGCCAGATGCAGGCCCTTCTGGAGCCACACCTGGCCCTGAGGCCCTGGGGGGGATTCTGGACATCCTGACCCCACAAGGAGCAGCCCCTTCAAGCACACTCTTCCCAAAGCCCTTCCTGGGATCCGGTAGACTGTTAGGGCCAGGACCACAGTGGGTGGACACACCGCACCACATGGACCCTTCATCCCCATAGCCTGGGGTAACCCTTCCCGCCTGCCGAGACCAGTGTCACTTGCCACAAGCTCCCTAGTTCCTCTGTAGTGGGGCCTCTTCCCCTCTCCCAAGTGACCACAGCACCCACACACCACAGGAAGTTGGCACCTCGGCCATCGCTCCCACCAGATGATTAGAGCTGTTACCTAACCCAACCAGGGAGTTAATGCAGAGACCAGCCAGGCTCTGAGTCTACATAGGGTGGAGACAGTGGAACAGAATTGGCATGTCCAGCTGGAGTGGACAGTGTGCTCTCTACCAGGCAGGACCCCTGCCTGAGCCACCAGAGGCTAGGAGGGACAGCTCTGAGGCCCCCATGCCCAGACACCTCCCACTGGGCCTCCTGCACAAGACTGGGGTGGTCAAGCAAAAGCAGACGCTCATGGCCATTTGAATGCTACCCAGTCCCACAGGGGCTCCCAGGGGCTGGGGAGGAGAAATGGGCTTACCTATCACACTTTTGGCGAATGACGCTCTTTTGAGAGTGGCCAGGCCCAAGTCACCAATCTTCACAGACCCTGTTGGCCCGGTGATAAAGATATTGTCACACTTCAGGTCGCGGTGGATGATGGGTGGTGTCCTCGTGTGCAGGAACAGCAGGCCCTTCAAGATCTGCCGGCACCAGCTGCGCAGTACCTTGGGCTTCATCACCTTGAATCGCTTCAGGTACCTGGGATGAGGGGGCAGAGCTCACCAAGCAACTCACGAGCAGAGGCCCCTCTGCCAAGCCCCACCTAGTGCCATCCTGCCTGTTGCAAAGCCCGTCCACACATATTTGGTGCCCAGCTGCAACAGGAAGTAAGGGACAGACAGGAAGGCCAGAAAGTTCTGTCCCTGGCCAGGATCAGGCAGCCAGAGCCAGGCCCTGAGCAGAGGCAGCCAGGCCAGGACTACAACCCTTCTCTTGCTCCTTGCACAGGAGACCTTGCTCCTAAAGCCTATGCCAAGCACAATCCTGATCTCACCCTGATATGGTGCCAAGAGCAACTTAAAAGCCACCAAACAGGTCGGGGTCCCAACCAGTGGAAGCTCAGAGCGAGGGTTATGGCTAAGGGAACCACCGGGGCCAGAGGTCAAGAAGGCCCTCCCTTCAACTTACCACCTGTGTGATCTGCTCTAAGGTATCCCTAAAAGATACCAGCAGGTGAGGCTGGCAAAGGGACTCTTCCCCTACCGTGCCTTCATCTGTGAATGAAACTGCCCAATTGGCAGAGGGTCACTGAGGCCCTGCCTGAGACTGCATAGTCAAAACAATTCAGATGAACCCAGGCTGTAGAGAGAAGGTCCCCTGTGCCCATAGTGCAGAGCAGGGCCTCAGGAAGCAGCAACAAGCTGGCATGGCCATCCATGGCCACTGAGCTCCTGGCCCTCACCGTGGTCTGTCCAGGACTTGGCACCTGCTCCAACCCTCATCCTAAGAACAGCAGACTGTCCACAAAACCTGTCCAGCCTGTTTCAAAATCCATTCATGCACACTCAGAGGTACCAGAATATACCAGGATAGCTCCCAGGAAGAACAGGACCTAGGCCACAATAAGACCCCCGACAGGAAAGACCACCTTAATGGGAAGTTAACTCCCCGTGCCCCACACAAGGGACAGTCTTCCAGTCATGTCCTAGAGACAGGTCCCATTTATCACAGCAAGCCAGAAGGAACCAGATGCTAGGAGGACCTGTTGGGTACCTTTGAGTTGCTTCCCATTGCCCGGAGGACATAAATTTATCACCCAAAAAGGCCACTTCCAGGAGACAGGACCACAGGCACCAGCCAGAACAGCCCCAGGCAGTCCAGGGCCTCTGTCACCCTTCCAGTGATGACTCTGGCTCACAACCAAGACCACTCCAGCCCAGCCCATGAGCAGGCTTCACTTACGTCTTCAGCGTCCCTGAGGTCATCAGCTCAGTCACCAGCACAATGCACCGCTTGCCCTTGGCACTGGACTCCCAGAAGTCATAGAAGCGCACGATGTTGGGGTGCTGCAGGCCCTTCAGCATCTCTGCCTCCTCCTTGAACCGCTGCCGCTCCAGCTTGGTGAGCTTCCGGTCCTAGAGGGAGGCACAGACACACTAGATGGGCAGTGCCCATGGGCCTTGGCCTGCAGATGCGTTGGGCCCACCGCACAGCTCTTCACAGAGCGCAGCAGGTACAGGGGATGGGGCGCAAGAAGAGGTGAGAACTAAACTTTTGAGGCCTTGAAGGCGCAGCATGTCCCAGCCATACCACCCAGCAGAACCAGACCTCCCTCTCTTCCCGCAGAACAAGAAGCAGGCCACAACCACTGACCTTTCAGGTCTCATTACACTGAACACATCCACACATCCCCTCCACAGAGACAAGTCCCGGGAAGCCAGAGACACCTCACAACCCACACCGCCACGCTCCTGTGCTTTTTCCGTTAAAAAACACCTCAGAGGCCTTTGTTCTCTCAGTCATCATTTACTTTCTGAGAGTTTGTTGAAAGAATGAAACATCAGTTTGCTTTTAATGTATACACAACTCACAGGAAGTGCTCGAGACCCAGGAGACTGCGCCAGAAGAGACACTGACAAGGGCCAGAGCTGAGATGAGGAAGGAAAAGTCTCGCAAACCCAAAACTGAGGGACCAGCAGCTGGGCCCTCAGAGGCAGGAGGTGGTGGTACCTCTTCCCTGACTTCAGGCCACTTTGCCTGGCCAGACTAGCAGAACCAACCCACTGACCTCAAGTTTAAAACAGGGAAGCGCAAACAAGCCTCCTCATTGGGGTGTGAGCTGGGGTTCCCCATCCAAAAGCTTGGCTGTGGCCCGAGGGGAGGGCTCCAACACC
>PVKS010011641.1:0-56063 GCA_004027875.1 Aplodontia rufa | reverse complement strand
ATGGAATCAACCCAGATGCCCATCATTAGATGAATGGATTAAGAAACTGTGGTAGATATATATAATGGAGCTCTACTCAGCTATTAAAAAGAATGAAATTATAGCATTTGCCAGTAAATGGATGGAAATGGAGACTATCATGCTAAGTGAAATTAGCCAAACTCAGAAACTCAAAGGTTTTCTCTCATATGCAGAAGCTAGAGTAAAATAAAGGAAATGGAGAGGGAAGGATAAGATTACATAAAGAAATAATCAAATACAAATTACTAGATGAGCTATAGGAAGTCTGGTAGTGGAAAGAGAAGGGGAGAGGGGAGGAAGGATGGGAGGGAAAAAGATAGGATAAAGTATATTATGCTTCTCTAAATTGTTGCATAATTCCCAATCAAAAACTAGATAAGTAAAAAAAAAAAAAAAAAAATCAAAGGGAGATCAGGAGAGGAAAGGGACCAGGGATAGGAGGAGATAAAGGAGGGTGGCAGTGCTGGGTAGGGATATTGGCCAATTATATTGTTATATTGTGCTCACGTATGAATATGTAATGACAAATACCACATTATGTACACTTATAATGTACCAATAAAAAATGTGGAAAGGGTCTGGAGTGGTGGCTCAGTGGTTACGGCACTTGCCCAGCATGCACAAGTATGTGGGTTCAAACCCCAGCATCACGTACACAACGAAGTCTTAGAGCAACAAAAGCCACGTGAAAAACTAAATAAAAAATTGTTTCTCTCTTTCTGTCTCTCTCTCTCATACATTGTCCCCTTCTCTTAAAAAAAAAAAAAATGTGGAAAGAAAAAAAAGTAAATTGCTTATTAATATAAGTAATATAAATACTAATTAATGCAAATACTAAGTATGCATGAAATTAATCAAAATAATTCCATAATTAACTATATAGCTAACAATCATAAATAGCCTAGAAATTTAAAAATTTAGAGATTGAGTGTGGACCAAAATTATTCCTTTTAAAAATCTAACTGGCAAAAAAAACAAAACAAAAATGGATTTTCATATTTAAGTTCAAATCATTTGCTGAAAATATTTGTTAGACAAATATGCGTAAAATAACACTTTTTTTAGAGTATTTAATCTAGCTCACTATGGCTTTTTTATCAGAACGATATGAAATCTATTTTATTCTTTTTAAGCAAATACTCAAGTAACCCAGCAAGCTAACTTGGCTCCCCTCAATTTCAGAGAAGCTTAAAAGCAGCTGGAGATCTTTAACTTCTGGTAATCTTTACATGAATCATATCTCAAAGTCTCAAATGTTTTTCTCCCTAAAGTCATTTTAAAAATGCATCATACCTGACACTGGGTAAATTTCACAGGTATAGACACGCAATAACCTCAGACAACAGGTACCCACAAAGCGCAGTCTCTCTAAATCTAGAAGTGTAGCTGTGAACTGGAATCCTTTTAATCCTCGAAGTTCTTCAACTCCCAAGACTAAGGTGGTCCAGCTCCAGTGAAGAATACTCAGCAATGACTCAAAACATTCCTAATCCAGAATATGAAAAAACAGACAACAATTAGTTCAAATGAGAACAGAGGCTGAACAAAATGAGAAGATCATGACATGTAATTTCAACACTCTTTATTTTGAACTGTTTTACTGAGTTTAGCAGCCCAAACAATAGCCACTCTAAGAGTATCTTTGAAGTTTGACAAAAAGGTAAAGTGGGTATTTATAAATATTCTTCAGTATTTACCTATTTAAAAGTACATTATTTAAGTTTCCCTGTTACCACTCTATAGAGTTTATAACAAGGGAAAAATGGAAAACTGCATATAAATACATGTTTATGTAAAAGGAAAATTAAATTCTGTATAAAAAATTAAACTAAAAATGCAAGTGTTTTAGTATTAAGTATCAAATAGCTTATACCTATATATTAAAAATTATGACACAAACTAGTCAATTCTTGACGAACAAATTAACAGAAGAAAAATAAACTAAAAAATCTAAAAAATTCTTATTTGAATGTTTAAAAAATTCTAGAATATGGGTTTAGGGTGGACTCCATGATGAAAAGGGAACACTTTTCTCCCCTATTCCTACCAAATCCCAGACAAAAGGTAATAATACCAAAAATGAGAGTTTATAGTTTAACTTTTTTCTTTCTTTCTTTCTTTCTTTTTTTTTAGAGAGAAGGACAGTGAGAGAGAGAGAGAGAAAGACAGAATCAATTTTATTTAGTTTTTCATGGACTTTCGTTGCTCAGACACTTCATTGTGTACGTGGTGCTGGGGCCTGAACCTGCGTACTCGCATGCAAGGCAAGCGCCGCAACCCCTGAGCCACCGCTCCAGCCCATGTAGCTTAATTTTTTAAAGAAATGACTGAATAAAATTTTTATGCAATAAAGGAAACAGAATAAGACCATAAATATTACAATTAGCTCTGACCATAAGCCCACTTAGACATAAATCCGAAAAGATTATCATGCACAGAAAAAAAGATTATTGAAAAAGACAACAAAGATCCTTATCTGAATCAAAAGATACGAAACTCATCTTATATTAAAATAAAAGTATGCAAAGGCACCATGGAGTCACATGTTTACAGACTCTTTTTCAAAGCACACTCTTTTAAAGTGTCACAGACTTTTTTGGAAGGTTAATTTGACAAATAAATCAATTTAAAGGGGCACATTTCCATAGAAATGCATATAAGTACAGCAGTAATCAAAGATACATGTATGGGGGGCGGAGTGGTGGCTCAGCAGTTTTGACGCTTGCCTGGCAAGCACGAGGACCCGGGTTCAAACCCCAGCACCACGTACACAACTAAGTGTTAGAGCAACTAAGGCCATGTGAAAAATTAAATAAAGTTGTTTCTCCCTTTCTCTGTCCCTCTCTCTCACTGTCCCTCTCTTTTTAAAAATAAAAAAAAAAAAGATACATGTATGAATGCTCATGAAGAAAATGAGGAGTCAAAAAATGAGAAACTTTTTTTCTGTAATGAATAGGACTGAACAAATTATAATACAATCATTCCATGGAATACTATGCAAACAGAAAACAGAACAAAACATACTCTAAAATTTTTCATTAAGGAGTTATTGTACAATCATAAATGAATATGAAGTAATAATATGATATGCATTTGTTCTTAAAACAGAATTACCCCCATATCATCCACACCCCAGGCTCTTGATTCTTCTATACTTTACCCCTACAAGCAACATAAATGCTTAGACTGTGAATTTTCTGGAATTAAATGATTGTATAAGTACTATTTGGATTCTCAGGGAGGTAAAGAGTATGCTATACTGTTGATTGTCTCCCATGTTGCCTCCCTATCTTCCCTCCCTCACTTCCCGTTTTCCCACCTTCCCCTTCTCCCCTCCCCCATCTACCTATCTATGGTTCCCCTAGATTATGCATTGCTATGCCTTTGGTGGGACGAATATATGAGTCTGACTATCTTTCACCCAAGCTTGGTTTAAGCTCTAGCCTCCACAAATGAGGGAAAATATTTGGCCCTTGACTCTCTGGGTTTGGCTAACTGCTCAGCACGATTTCTTCCCTTATCATCCATTTACCTTCAAAGAATGCAGTATTGTTTCTTTTTCTTTTCTTTCTTTTTTTTTTTTTTAAGAAAGACAGTGAGAGAGAGAGAGAAAGACAGACAGAAAGAATCGATTTTTATTGAGTTTTCACACGGCCTTTGTTGCTCTGACACTTAGTTGTTTACGTGGATGCTGGGGTTTGAAACCGTGTACTTGAACATGCGGAGCCACCACTGCAGTCCCCAGTATTGTTTCTAATAGCTCAGCAGAACTCCATTGCATATATATATATATATATATATACCACAGTTTTTGGACCCATTCATCCAGTGAGGGGCATTTGGGTTGATTCCATAATTTAGCTATTGTAAAATGAGCTGCTATGAACATTGACTTTGATGTGTCACTGTAATGTGCTGATTCTAACTACTTTGGGAAAATACCCAGAAGAGAGATAGCTGGGTCGATTTTTTGAGGTGTCTCCACAATGCTTTCCAGAGCAGCTGTACCAGTCTGCAATTCCACAAATAGTGTGCTAGTGTTCCTATCTCCCCGCAATCCCTCCAGCATCTGTTATTGTTTATATTCATCATCTTTGCCAATCTGACTGAAGTGAGGTGAAATCTTAATGTGGTTTTGATTTTCACTTCTCTGATTATTGGTGATTTAGAACACTTCTTCATGTATTCACTGGCTTACTCTATTTACTCTGTTGAGAAGTTTCTGTTTAGCTCTTTGCCCCATTTATTGATTAGATTGTTTGTGGTTTTGGTATTAAGTTTTTTGAGTAGTCTGTAAATTTTGGATATCAGTCCCCTTTCGGAGGAATCACAGGCCATGATTATCTCCCATTCTGTATGTTGTCTCTTGACAATTTTGGCCAATTCCTTGGCTGAGCAGAAGCATTTTAGTTTAATGGCATCCCACTCATGGATTTTTGACTTTAATTCTTTCATTTTAGGAGTATTGTTGAGAAAGTTTTTGCCTACTTCCAAATGCTGGAGTATTGGTCCTAATTTTTCTTCTAGCAGTCAGAACAAAACATATTAAACTGTCCATAGTTTATACTATGAAATTTTTCAAAAGGAAGATGAAAACTATAAGTATTATAACAAATGAACAAAGATGTTACATAGCACACTATACATATACAATTAATATAAGTTTCTGTGTACATAAAAGTTGGGTGGAGAAGAGGGTGTGGCTCAGTGGCAGAGCACTCAGCAAACATGAACAAGGCTCATTTCTCATCAATGCAAAAAAAAAAAAAAAAAAAAAAAAAAAAAAAAAAAAAAAAAAAAAAAAAAAAAAAAAAAAAAAAAAAACAAAAAAACGAAAAGGTGCGGAAGGACATATGCCAAAATGTAATGACTAGGTACATATGGTGATAATAAGAGATTGGGGAATGAACTCCGATAATACTTTTAGTACAGTTTTATCTTTAGTACAACTTATTCCTATGAAGCCCATGTAATTAATTTTGTAGTTTAAATTAAAAACGGGTAAAAACATTCTTTCTAAGCATTTTACCATCAGGAAAGACTACCAGTTACATTAATAAATCATTCATATATTTTATTTAGTCCTTTATAGATCAAAAAGCATTTTTGTAACTTATTTATTAATAATTCATAATAATGCTACAATGTAACTTATTTATAAATAACTTGTATAAGAATCCTCAATTAATAGATGAAAGAGGAAGAAATTAACTCAAACTTTCTGAGTGGCTACATTATGATCTTTCAGTTGTACCAGGTGATTTTCCATTCTGCAATGGTAATACCAAGAGCATAGTTCATCTTTAAGTGTAGGATAGGGATGGCCAAGCAGTTCAACAAAGTTGCTAGTTGGACAAGCAAATCATCTACTTAGCTCCTCAAGTATTAAAGTAACGCTTTCTGGGGCAGCATTTTAACTTTCTCTTCATCTTCTAATTCCTTCATATATGCATTCATACATGACTTAATAGAAAAGCCACCAGTATGTTTCGGAAATAGCAAGGCCATATCAGCCAGGCATCATAGGCAACATCTCCATTGCTTTATTTAAAGTATGTTTTATCTTTGGCCTAGAATAGAAATGCTAATACAGAAGCATAAAGCTATGTTGAAATAAATTCCTAGAAGAAGCAGATAAATACTAAATGTCAAAATGAAACTGAACACTGAAGAGTTAAAATTTTAAAAAACGGCTTACCACTGAGACAGTTCTTGCAAAAGATCTCTTTAGAATGTGTACAGGTTCACTGGTTTGTTGTTTGCCTTTTGAAGCACTGCCATCACTGGTTGGAAGTCTGTAACAGTAAAATAACTAAATTAGACATTAAAATTTTTTTTGGCCAGGTGAAATGCCAATATGGGGTTTTTTTAAATTTTTTAATTAGAAGTATATAGAGATACAATTGAGAGGGAAACATTATCAAACCATCAGTAACCAATGTATATATACTTTGTTACCCAGGGGTAATGCCAAAACATGGATGACCACCTTGGGTTTCACCTGTTGCAGTTTCCCCCAGAAGAACTCTTGCGTTAAATATGGGGTTTTTATGAAACACTTCCCTATACTAAACAAAGATTTTAGGATGCCAAATACTTTCTTTAAATTCCACTAGGGGGCTGGAGCGGTTACGGTGCTTGCCTGGCATGCACGAGTATGCAAGTTCTAAACCCCAGCACCATATACACAACAAAGTGTCCAAGGAATGAAAGTCACATGAAAAACTAAATAAAAATTGATTCTCTCTCTCTCTCTCTCTCTCTCTCTCACTGTCCCCTCTTTCAATCAATAAATTCCACTGGGGTATGATTGTGAACTAAGAGGCTTTCTTTCTTAGTAGAAAACATATGTAACTTAAGTTATACAGTAACACTATTATTTAATGCTACTATCAAAAAGTTATTCAAATTCAACCAGTAGTAGCTAAGAGGAGTCCAATGCAATGTGTTGTGTTCATAAAACTACAAACAATGACATAAGAGATTGCATAAAAAGCAGATAGAAAAATCCCTTCTTTGGAAAAAATGAGAATTGTACCATTCATTTCTTTAAGCAATTATTAGGAAGGAAAATATAAGAGGAAGAGAATCCCTGTTCTAGAGGCATTTCTTCTGATTTTTACTACATAAAGAATGACAATATTTTTAGTGAGGGTTATATCTGCTTGAATTTTTTATTCTAATGTTGCAGTAACGTAGAAATAGCCACCCACATAGGCATATGCTTCAACACATGTCTGAATAACCATGAACTAATTACAATTCTTAATGTTAAGAATATCATACATATTATACAAATAAGCTGTTATTTAATATTTCAATGAAACATGGAATTTTATCAAGTGTAAGGGATTTTCCAATTCCTTCCGCAAGATAAATAAACAACACTAAAGTAAACTGATCAAGCCTATATCTAAAGTACTCCCCAGTTCAATTTCATTTCTTTAAGATCAATTTCATCCTGAAATTGGTCAGAACATCAAGAAAAATTTAAAAATAAATTATTAAAATATTATTACTGGTATACTGCAGATAATCTGAATGTTTAGGTAAAGTTTAAAATTAAACCTGATAGAGAAAATGTTTAAAAGTATGCAAACTGTTAACTAAATTAAATGTTTTTGTTAAATCAGTTACATTTTAACCAGTATAATTTCTAGAAAGATTCAATAAATTCTCCCTCATCATTATTATTTTATATTGATTCTACTTCAGTATAGCAAATGAATAAATCATATCATATTAATTAACTATAAATTTGCTAAATACCTGTATAGTAATTGAGGTATCTGACCAGCATTAACATCTGTACCATTATTTGATTTCTTTGAACTCTTGAACTGGAAAACAACCCTAAGAAGAGGAAAAAATTGTGATGTCTTAAATGACATGATCTAAGATTCATTAAAAGAACTAAAGAATAGCCAGGCTTTCAAATCTTATATTAATGAAAATAATTAATTTCTTACAGAAAAAAAAGAAGACCATAAAGGTTCTGTCCTGATTTTAACTCTGACTGAATCAAAATGAAGGAACTGAGCCTAATCAGGAACTCTACCTAAATGGATATCCTGCTCCTTCTCAGCCTTCCAGCTCAGTTTTCACGACAGCAGTAAACTTTAATATATCATTTCTACTTACAAACAGTATAAAATCTGCTTGACTAGATGCATTATAGGTTTTAACCTTAAAGTGTTAAGATATTCCAAGTTTGACTTAACTATATAGTCCAGGGTCAGAATAGTCTACTCATTTCTAGCGTATAATCTTACAGTAAGTGAAAGGGATACACACAACACATTTAAATTTCCTACAGCAGGCTCTGAATATTCAGCAACATACAGTTCACTTAATAAATCAATTGGATATTTTCTTTTTTTTCAGCTCTGATTTTGATTTCAACTAAACTGATATATATCATTCTATAACATGTACCCATTTCAAATAGTTTATGCTTAAGTGTAATAAGGAATAAACTAAATTTCTCTTACAAATAATAATTATTCCTAACATATGAATCAAAGTAATAGAATAAAAAGAATGATGAATTTAGTAGACTCAACAGATTCCAGGTTCAGATTTGGTTCTTCCATGACAACTATAGAACTCTAAGCAAATTATTTATACATTCTACGGATAAAGGTCAGTTTTAAGCGAGGAAATTGTCCCTACATTTAATGGGAACAGTATCATCTCATGCCACAGAAGCTTTGCAATTTATAAAGTGTTCACATATGTACTGTCAAATTTAATTGCAAGTATCTGTTTCTTTTTTTTATGGTTCCAAACTCCTTTACATAGTTTCCAATTTGGTAATAAAGCTTCCAAGCACTTTAATACCTAGAAATGCATACAAATGCTATCTTATAAGAGCAAAGAACAGTAGTCTTATTACCTTCGAGTTTGTCTAGATTTTAACTTGGCATATGCGGTTACTGGCATATGATGTTACATAAACTTAGTTTTTAGCAATTATATTATGTTCTAATCAAATCAAGTTTTTTATCCTGCTAAAAGTCCTCTGAGCCTTTGAAATAATATTTCACAAATGAAAATGAGAAATGCTTAAGTAAGACTTCAACATTCTGCTTACCCATCATCTGTTGTAATAGATGCTTGTCCATGAGAACCACAGTCACTGCTGGGCCCTGACACTCGAGCCCATGCTACATACCACCATCCAGCTTGCAGGAGAACCGGTTCATCAAACATCATTGCATATTTTTCTCTGGCAAAAACAGTGAGTCAAAGACAATGTCTTTTCACTTCACTTTCACATATTATTTATTTTTTAAATCCTTTATAATCAAACCATGAAATTGATCATATTTTAGGATTCTTGTAAGAGAACATTAAAAGACTTGTATATAAATAAGGCCATCTGCTAAAGGATATAAGCAAATTACAAAATTCTAGGTAATAGAACAGAAGGAACTGTTTGTAGCTGTAATTAAGAAGAATACAGAGCATTTAAGGAAATGGGAGAATGACATGAACAGCTCTGTAGAGGTGATAAAGTGTAAGAGAGGACTGGGAAATGGCAGGGTGTCTGTTTCATTACTGCATTATGATAAATGGAAAGGAATGATAGGTCAAAAAGGATGCCAGTAGTACCATTAAGAATCTGGGCTTCATTAGAAGTTAATGAAGAAAATACAGATGACACCTTACACATGAAGTACATACTATTTTCTTTCACTCACAATCATATACTCAAAAGTAAATAGTAAATGACAATGGAATAATTAAAGCTTATGAAAATTACATAGCTGATTAATTTTCCTGAAATTTACCTTCACATTGATTTATATAAAACAATAAGAATTACTGAAAAACATCTCAAGATATTGGCTAACAGCTAAAGTGAAGAAATAGTCAAAGTTTTCTTCACATTCACTCTTAGGTTGTATGCATACAACCTTAGTATATATCTGGCAAATGCAAAATCAACATCTTATTGTCATCTTTATTTTGGAAAATAAACATTTTCATTAGCAAAAATCCTATAAACACCCCACAAGGTTTTCTTAACATATCTATTATTGTGAAGTATAGTATACTATTATTATTACAAAGCTCTGATTATATTTTTCCCATCATAATATTCCCTAACTAAAACCACTAACTTGTAATAGCATAGTGTTGAGATAATTCTTAGAATCACACAGAAGACAGATAAAAATTTAAGTCTCCTATTTATGAGCACTCATAAACAAACATACTTCTGTGGTAAGCTCCCAAGAGCCTTCAGTAAAGCTAGTTGCCTCACTAGGTGTGCTATTGTCAAGCATATTCTACTGGGCATGACATCAGGGTATACAGATGATCTAAATTATGGCCTAGAATGACTATTTGACACTATACATAATGTTACAGGTAATAAATGACTATATCAATTACTAAAACTCTAGCAAACCAGGTATTCTTTAAGAGATGCATAAAAATAAAAAGGTGTAAACTATATGTGTATCTCTACTTTATCTTCAGTGTTGAGCCAATTTATCTTGTGAAATAAAGTTGTGAAGAATATTATTAGTTTTAATGAAGTATCATGAAAAGAGATACTTACATTTTCTAATGTAGTCATATGCTGCCTAATGTTTCAGTCAAAAACAGACTACCTTTAGGATGATGGCTCTACCATGTAGCCAAGGCGTGTAGTAGGCTATACCATATAAGTTTTTGTAGGTGCATTCCTTGATGTTCACACACAAGGACAAGATTGCCTAACAATGGATATCTCAGGATGTATCATCATCATTAGGTGAGGCATAACTATGTATAATTTAATGTCTCAAAGCATATTCATAGCAAATTAGTTTAAAAATTTTAAATTTATATTTACTTATTTATAATAAAATTTTAATTTAAGCATATAAGGATTACACTGAATAATGAAGAAATCATTTACCGAGCAGCACAGTCATAAGCCAGCACATCAGTTTCTGCAAGAAGGTCTCCATCGGTTTCATGATCGCCTCCATCAGGACCCAACTCAAACAGCTGGAGAAAAAAGAAAAACATTTTTCCCAATCATTTTATTGTATCAGTCTGCTGACTAATGTGTTTTTAATTTTGTGTGTGTCTACTATACACTGAACTAACTACACAGAATATAAAAAATCTTAGATGCCTGCTTTTTAAGTTTTTAATTATTTATTGAAATACAGAAACACATACATTTAAGAAACAAACAACATTTTATGGCCTACATTAATCTGTTTTCCTAATATATCTATTTATTATATCAAATGCTCAAAACAGCGCTATACCAGAAATGTTGTACCTGATATAATAAAAAAAAAAGTAAGAATATAATCCTGAAGGAGGTGAGAGAATTCAAACAAAGAATTTTATCTAGGAGCATTTCTAAATGAGATAGATTTTGCAAACACTAACTAGCTGTAAGACCCTGGGACCTAGTTTTCTTATCCAAAAAAGAGGCTGGATAATAAACATCACTGTCCACCTTATAGAAAAGGTGAGAAAATTAAATAACATAGGGCTTAAATACCTAGCAAAAAGGCTATAAAAATAGCTGGAGAGAGGGGTGAGAGGAGAGGAATAAGAAGTTATAAGGTCCTTTAAAAAAAAGAAAAATCGGGCTGGAGCGGTGGCTCAGCAGTTTCAGCACTTGCCTGGCAAGGAGGAGGACCCGGGTTCAAACCCCAGCACCAGGTACACAACTAAGCGTTGGAGCAACTAAGGCCATATGAAAAACTAAATAAAAGTTGTTTCTTTCTCTCTCACGCTGTCCCTCTCTCTTAAAAAAAAAAGAAAAGAAAAGAAAAATCAGGCAGGTTTAAAATAAGTAATGGGGGGCTGGAGTGGTGCCTCAGCGGTTATGGCGTTTGCCTCGCTTGCGTGAGTATGCGAGTTGAAACCCCAGCACCATATACACAGTGAAGTCTCAGAGCAATGAAGGTCACATCAAAAACTAAATAAAATTATTTCTCACTTTCTCTCTCTCACTGTCTCTCTCTCTTTAAAAAACAAACAAAAAACAACGTAGCAAAAAAAATAAAATAAAATAAGTAATATGGTGGGCTGGGGATGTAGCTTAATGGCAGAACACTTGCCTAGCATGCCTGAGTCTGAGGCCCCAGACCCCAGGTTCCATACCCTGCACTGGAAAAAAAAAAAAAAGACAAGGAGAGCTGTAGCACATGGAAAAAAAAATTTTATATATATATCAATCACATACAGTTATAGAAAAGGAGAGGAGACCCATAGAATCTAGGTAAGGAATAGAGAGAAAAGATATAAAATGAGAAGCAGTTCTGAGACTAACTGAAAATGAAGGAGAATTAGGAAGGAAGACATTTTTTTAACAAAGTGATTAATAAGTATAAAAGAAACTTTGGAGAATCACAGCAGGTGAATTCCAAGAAAGGCAGCAAAACCATTAAAATGCATTAAAATTTACTGGGCAGATATGTTCCTTGATGTTTAAACTTTTCAGTTATACGCTGATGACTTGGAAATCTGTCTCCAGCCTGGATCTGAGTGGTACTAAAATGATTCATCTCTTTCTCTTCTTGCCTTCCTTGCCCTGACTAATGGCACTTTCATCCACCTAGTCACTCAGATTAAAAAACCTACGATGATCTTTTTTCCAACATTTCTGCCATCACTATATCTATTCTATTGCTGGCACTGAAGTTTATAAATTAAACCGTATTTCCTATTATTGGCTGGACTACTTCTGTAATGATTAGTTTGCTCGTTTCCATTCTCTCCTGGCACTATAATCCACATTCCTTAAAGGTGAAGATTTTCATTTTTGTTTAATGACCCTTAGTACTTTTATAAAAATGAGTATCAAATCAGAATACTTTCAGAATCCAAAATTCTTCCGTGGCTTCTCATCTATATCATATTCTTAATAATTTGCCCCTAACCTGGCTCCCTTCCTTATACTCAAAAAGTACTTCTGCACACATACTATGTGTCAGCCACTCTTCTTTTTTTTTGTTTGTTTGTTTCTTTTCCTTCCTTCCTTCCTTTTCTTCTTTTCTTTCTTTTTTAAAGAAAGAAGGAGAGGGAGGCAGAGGGAGCGGGGAGGGAGAGAGAAAGAGAGAATCAATTTTATTTATTTTCTTTTTTCACCTGGTCTTTGTTTCACCAACATTTAATTGTGTACATGGTTCCGGAATTTGAACCCTGGTCCTTGAGCCTGTCAGGCATGCGCTTTAACCACTCAGCCACCACTCCAGCCAGTCACAGGCATGCTTCTCAGAACTGAACATATGGGGCGGGGTGTGGACAGTACCACATTCTGGAGTTGTGGGTTCATTACATGGGAGAAGTAAAAAAGCAGGATAAAGTGGGAAAACTATTTTAAGAATCCTGGTGAATATGGTTATAGCATGGAACAACTTGGTGGCAGTTTTTATAAGTGGTTAGATTCTACATTTTTTGCTTTTTTTTAGGGCTGAGGATTGAACTCAGGGACTTGTGCATGCTAGGCAAGTGCCCTGCCACTGAGCTAAATACCCAACCCTGATTCTAGATTTTTTGAAAGTGAATCCAATATATACTGCTCAAGTAAACGTAGGGAGGGAAAGGAAGAGAGAAACCAAAGATGACTGTAAGACTTTTGGCCTGAGCAACTGGAAAATTCAAGTTAACTCCATTCTGAGTCATTTAACTGAAATGGAGAAGATTGTAGGAAAAGCAGGTTAAGAGAGATCATCAGAAGCATAGTTCTGAATATATTACCTTCAAAATATATACTAGACATTTACGTAGTGATATATAGTAGGCAGATATAGATATCACTTTGGGGGTCAGGAGAAGTCTTCATTATTTATTTTTAGTACTGGGGATTGAACCCAGTGGCACTCAACCACTGAGTCACATGCCCAGCCCTTTTCTTACTTTTTATTTTGAGATAGGGTCTCACAAAATTGCTTAGGGCCTCGCTAAGTTGCTGAGGTTGACTTTGAACTTGCAATCCTCCTGCCTCAGACTCCTGAGTCACTGAGATTACAGGTATTCACCACTGTGCTCAGCAGAGGAGAGGTCTTAAGTAAGGAAGTCAACAAAGAAAAAATATTTAGAGCTATGGGGATGACTATACTTTGTGCTTTTATTCATTCGTTTCTATTTTTATTTTACTTTTTATTGGTTCTTTTTAGTTATGCATAACATTAGGATTTTTTCTGACATAAATATAAAAGCATGGAATATAATTTTCTCTAATGCAGTCCTCAGTTCTTCCCCCATCCCTCTCCCTGTTTAATTCATTCTTTTTTTTTTTAAGAGAGAGGGACAGTGAGAGAGAGAAAGAAAGAATTAATTTTATTTAGTTTTTCATAAGGCTTTTGTTGCTCTGATACTTCATTGTGTGTATGGTGCTGGAGCTTGAACCCATGTCCTCATGCATGACAGGCAAGCACTGTAAATGCTGAGCCACTGCTCCAGTCCCCAAAATTCATTCACTTTTTGACACAGAGTCTTGCTGTACTGATGTTCAGGCTAGTATGGAACTTGTGAGCTCAAACTATTCCCCTGCCTCAGCCTCCTGAGTATCAGGGACTATTGGAATGTACCACCATGCCTGGCCAGTATGATTTAAAAGATGTAAAAAAGATAAGTGACCAGCAGAAGACTAAGGAAAGGAAGCAGTGGGACAGAATGAAAATAAAGTATATGCCTTGGCAGTCCAGTGAATAAAATATTTCAAAGAGCTCACCCAGTTTAAACTTGGCTGACTTGTTAAGGAAGGTGAGGATTGAGACTTGATTACTGGCTTTAGCCATATAAAACAGTAATCCAGGAGTAGTGGTGCACACCTATAATCCCAGTGACTCAAGATGCTGAGGCAATAGGATCTCAAGTTTGAGGCCAGCCTCAGCAACTTATCAAGACCCTCAGCAACTTAATGAGACTGTCCCAAAATAAAAATCAAAAATAATAGGGATGTAGCCCAGCATTCCTGGATTCAATCCCAAGCACATCATCATCATCAATAAAAGTCATCACTCTCCTTGACAAGAGTAATTTCACTGGAGTAGCTGGGGTACCAGCTTGACTGGAATGGGTTTAAGAAGGAATAGGAAGATAAAATGAAGACAAATATTGAAAACAAGGAATATGTACAGAGACCAGCTAGATAGCTAATCTAAGACAAATAACTAGCTTGGGGTAGTAATGGAAGAGACTTTTTTTGAGAGGTGCAAAGAGATGACATGGAAAATTATCTAGGTCTCTGGCTAATGTAACAAACATTTGGTTCATGGTGCTATTTGTGAGATATATATTCTGTAAAAGAGTGTCAGATCTGAAGGGAAAAGCATGAATTCAGAACGATTGGTAAGTGATATGGAAATGGGTCAAAAAAGAAGTCTGATTCCGCAAAAAAATTCGGGATGAAACCACCATATGACCCAACTATTTCAATCCTGGGTATTTTCCCAGAAGAGCAAGAATCAGCATATTACAGAGACACAGCTATGTTTATAGCAGTTCAATTTATAATAACTAAATTATGGAATCAATCTAGATGTCCCTTCATTGGATGAATGGATCCAAAAATGGTGGTCTATCATCTATCTGTCTATCCATGTACATCTAGATAGATATAGATATATAATGGAGCTCTACTCAGATATTAGAAAGAACGATATCCTGACTCTTGCAGGTAAAAGGATAGAAATAGAAAAAAGTCATGCTGAGTGAAACTGGCCAAACAGAGACTAAGGTGAAGGGAGAGGGAAAAATAAGGCTAAATTGTATTAGAAAACCAAAGGCAAGATTACTTCCAGAAAGAGGGCAGTGAGGTAGGTCTTTAAGTTGAAAAAAGAAAGTAGGACCAATCTAAAATAATATATATGGAAGGCCACTATTGAAGACAAGTTCCACTATGATGTTCGAAACTAAAAACACACAAAAATAAAACAAAATTTTCCAAGGCTAGGATAAGGAAAAAAAAAATACATCCTCTTGATGACCGAGTTCTAGTTGTTAACTAGAACTACATAACCCACTCAGTTTGGTTCTCTATCATGACAATAAATCAAACCACCCTAAAATAACCATTATGAGAGTTTCACTGCAATGAGTCAAACACTAAAAAAAAACTACTAGTTTTCTTAGTATCAACATGTACATATTTCAGGTACCCTTAATCATTATTCTATTTTTATAATTCATACAACTATAGGGATTTAAATTTTTACTTAATTCATTCTTGTATTACCTGCATTTTTTTTTTAAGTGAGAGGGACAGTGAGAGGGAGAGAGAGAGAGAGAGAGAGAAAAAGAGAATGAATTTTTATCTAGTTTTTCATTTGGCTTCCATTGCTCAGATACTTCTTTGTGTGCATGGTGCTAGGGTACAAACCCGCATCGCTGTGCATGCGAGGCAAGTGATGAAAATGCTGAGCCACTGCTCCAGCCCCATATTATCTGCATTTCCAGTACATATAGTATAATAGGCAGATAATAACCAAAAATAAGCAAATATTTTTAAAAGTTTATTAGTTCTGCCTATGGGGAGTATCCTCAAAAGACATCATTGTAAGAGGTTTTTTTTTTTTTTTTAAGAAAGAGGGATAGTGAGAGAGAGAGAGAAAGAGAGAAAACTTTATTTAGCTTTTCATGTGACTTTTGTTGCTCTGACACTCCATTGTGTATGTGATGCTGGGGCCCAAACCAGTGTACCTGCACATGGCAGGCAAGCACCATAACCGCCGAGCCACCGCTCCAGTCCCCACTGAGTTTTAATATATTAATATAATTTTTAGATAATATAGAAAAAAAACTAAGAAAATACCTCCTGAACAGATGAGGTTTAAGTGATTTTTGTTGTTGTGAAGCCTGATATTGAAATTAAGGCATGAACTATAAGTTTTTTCTTTTAAGAGCAAAATCAGATAATTTGAGAAGCAGAATATTTAAGCTAATGGTAAATTTTCTAAGAACAGGTATATACTTTGCTTAGGATAATTGCAAGCCCTCTTGGAGATGAAAAGGTATGATAAACTAATGACTCTAAATGATTTTTAGTTTGCCTGACAAACTAAATCCAAACCTTTGTTCTCTAAGTTTATCCCTAGTCTCCATTCCTGGGTTGACAATGTCTATTTACATAGTATTTAACACTAAAAATGCTAAAGACTTTTTAGCTATATCAGAATGTCCCTGCATCAAAACAACCTTGGCACCTGACATTAAAACAGCTATGAAAGGCAGTTACCTAAAAAGGTGCTATTATTCCTAGACCACTAGGAAGTTCTAGGCAGCCTTATAAAAAAAGGTCTGTTATTCTTAAATCACTGGCACAAGGGACTGAGACTGACTGCAGTCTTCTTTTCAGTCTTAAACTACTGAAAAATCATTTTCCTTTCATTTCCTTCCTTCTTACTTTTTATTTGTTTAATTAATTACTGACTTAGTATTATTGCATAAGGTTTTAGCAATGTTCCTCTATCTCTAAATGGAGGCATTAACAAAAACAAATAAACCAAATTAATACTGTTGTAATACTAACATTAATATAGATTTCACTATGAAGATTTTAGCAATGTCTTTTCTTTTTGTAAAAGGAGACATTAACAATAACAAACCAAATTAAAAAGAATTTAAGAGGAAGCACTGAATAATAAACTAAGTCAAACCAACACTGTCAAACAAAATTGGACATGATAGCTATGAAATTTACCTTAATTTTAGCAGTATATTCTCCTCTACCTCCAAACAGACCAAGACCTCCAAGTAAAATATCAGTGTCGGCACTAAAACGTATAGCTTCTACTGAATGGGCAGAGTAACCCCAGCCACCTCCATGACCTAAAAGATAAAAATCTTGTGTTTTAAAATATTCATATTTATTTCAATTACAAGATAATATTTGCTAAATCTTAAGTATACATACTTTCAAACCTGTTTACTACACTATAATCTTCTTTGGAATAAACCTTCATGACTGCCTGAGTTTCCTCCTCTGTACTTGCAATGCCCATTTTTAAGTCTTGCATAGTAGCCAAGGTATCAAGACAACCTAAAACAACAAACAAATAAAATTCAGCTCCAGAAAAATTAAAATTTTCTATAGCATTGATGGTATTAAATACTGCAGGGGATACATTATAATAAATAAGTAAACTCTAAATGTAATCAACAAATTTATTCTGAGCTTTAAATATTGTTTCATAGAAGACTCAATACAAATTCAAATTCTCCTTTGTGTGGGTAATTATATTAAACATATACCACTTGACAAAATTTCTCACAAAACGGCATCTCTTCGAAAAGTTCAAATCACTTAACTTTGGAGTCTTAACCAAGGTTCTTCTTTTTATGAAACTCTGAACTACTTTGATTCCTAAAGTAGTATTTGCGGAAGATACATTAGTCTGAAATAACATTAACTGAAGCTAGTTTTAAATGCATACCATAATTACCAAACAAAAACTGAGAAAAAAGAATTAAACATATCATCTAGTAATTATACTCAGAAATATGATTTCACAAAGGCAAATGCTAGATAAACATAAATGACTCCTTTGCAAAGATCATTTTTAAAAAGCAATAAAATATGTAGCTAAGTGGACTGACAAAAATTTCTCGCAAGAGAATATATATATATTGCGAAAGTATTATATATGTCAAAGTAATTAAATAGGAGTCAAGTTGATGTTCTGTGGGAAACTGTTATATAAAACAAAATTTATACAACATTTTGTAGAATTTGTTATTTTAAAATAAGTTAACTATTATCATTACACATTCTAGTATTTGAAATCCCTAAAAGTTTTTTCATTCAAGTAAAGCCAAAATATTACTTTTTAGGATTTACCTACTGTGAAAATGATATTCTGGACTGTTTCTGGGTTTGCATGATACTTTATTTTTTAATTAAGGAGTTATTGTACAATCACAAATGTAATCATAAATGAAATGTGTAAGGCATATGTTCTTAAATCAGAATTATCCCCCCATTGCCCACCCACCAGTTTCTTGATTCTTCTATAATTTGCCCCTATAAGCAATGCCTAGATTGTGAATTTTCCAGAATTAAATGATTGCATAAGTATTATTGGATTCTCCGGGGGTCAAGAGTATGCTACATTGTTGATTACCTCTGTACATCCTATTCTCTCTCCCTCTCCCCTTCCCCACCTGCCCCACCCTCATACCCTCCCTCAACAGATCTATGATTGTCCTAGATTAATAATGATACTTTCATAAGTAGATTTTGTAGAATAAGTTTCTTAGAGGATTTAATTTACTTTGCACCTAACACACTGTTCCATTTAACAAGCATGACAGAATGGCACACAGATTTAAATACTCTAAATGAAACACTAAACCTCAGCACAGCACATGTCAATTCAAATCAGCTGTATCAACCCTACCTAGAATGTGCAAAGCTGCATGAGATCGAGTAGTAAGAGCCCTCGATCCTGTTGGTAGGGCAAGTTCAGGACTTAGTATACTACATCTGGACTGCATATCCGATGTTCCAGAGGGAATCCTGGCATCAGCAACCACTGCATTGTAACACCACAGTTCTCTGGTATTTGGACGAAACCTTTCAAGAAAGAATAATCACAGCACCTCAACATGTAGTTTTCTTTAAAATTTTTTTCTAATATAATCGATGACACGAAAAGAATAATACAATCAGCTTTAATAGTAAAAAAAAATATGTAACATTATTTTCCATAACTAAGTTAAACATTTAAAGCAATTTATAGCCAGGTGTGATGGCACAAGCCTGTAATCCCAGCAACTTGGGAGGCTAAGCCATGAGGATCACAAGTTCAAAGTCAGCCTCAGCAACTTAGCAAGGACCTGTCTCAAAGTAAAAAATAAAAAAGTCTGGGAATGAGGCTTCTGGGTTCAATCTTTGGTACTCCCCCTAAGTACAAAATAAATCAAAATAAATAATAATTTACATGCAGATCACAATGCTTCCCAAGGGCAGCCAGAAGCATAGGTGAACCTGCAGGCACCCCTGTGAGCACAAAGCCTCTGTGTAACAAGACCCTATTAAAAAGTTTAAAAGATAAAGGATAAGAGGAAACAAAAATGGGAGGCACAAGCCACTGCGGGTCTGAGCACTCCTAAACCAACAAGAGATAAGGATCCAACAGCACACACAGGCCAAGGGCCTGGCAGCTGTTCTAAGGAGGACAGTGTGAGTAAAATGCAGGCAGCCGTCTGGCCTTGCAATGGAACACAGATCACACACTACAGGAACTCACAATGACTTTTCCTTTTACACAAATCTGATTATCCAGGAAAAGTTGCCTCCTAAAGAATACAATAGGAAGCATGTAGACACCAGAAGAAAGTCAAAGTAAGCTAATACTGGATGATCTGCAATACCTGTGATAGCAATAAAATAAAAAGGCCCTACTAAAATGCACAAAGGATGGAAAGCAGCCAGAAGTCAGGATAATGGAAAGAAACTATGATCTTGATTTAAGGAAAACATCCCCCAGCTGTTTTACTGAGAAATATAGGAAGAGACCGCCTTTCATCTTTTAATCTGTTTTGGAACAATGGAGTAAATGACGTAGGGGCTGGGAAGGTACTTTAGATCATCTGTATTATTCATTGCTAGCACCATATGTGAAAAAGAGAAAAAGATAAGGTTTAATTAGCTGGATATTATATTTCAGAGTTCTGTTAAGATCCCAGGGAAAGGGATCTATTTCAAGAGTTTATTCTCAACTCCCAGCATCTATACTTTTATCTCTTAACTAGTGAAAGTATCCAGAAATAAATTCTACACTGTCAATTTTTGTTCTTGTCTTGCTAATGCAAATTTACTTCATTCAAAAATATAACATTTAGGAAGGAAGGAAGGAAGGCAGGCAGGGAGGCGAGCAGATCAACTTATATTTTAAGTTCAAATCAGAGCCTGTTCTCTGGTAACTCAGTCTCTCTACATTGACTCTATTCAGTAACTGTAAACAATTCTAAACACCTATCCCCTCTATATCCCCTCCATTCTATCCCACTGTACCACTTTAACTTTGGTTCTCAGCACCTCATTGTCTTTCTAAGAATGATCACTAAAGACCACTCCTCTGGAGTTCTCATTATTTAATCTACATTGCACAATGCTACCAGGGAGATCTAAAAAGTATTACTCAACCCAGTTATTGTCTCTACGCCTTATCACAAAATACCCAGATAAGATAGTAAGCTGATCAGCACCCTGGAAAACACTACAATTCCTTCTAACAGAAACCATGACCGCTTCAGACACTTCAGACACGGAAATGCAAGTAGGACTGAGCAGCTGGAAGAAGACAGACAAAGGTCTCTCTCTTCTCACATACGCCACTTCAAGCTTTTAAATTATCAGAATTACTAATATGGTCAAATAAACACAGCAAGAGGAAAGAAAAAAGTGCTCAGAGTGGTAAGTCATTCTGATAATGTTAGGGTACATATCCTTCCCATTAGTATGCAAAGCTGGAACAATTAGAATGAGAACTCATTATTCATAATGCATATAAATCACCAATATATTTTATTTTAAAGGGAGAGGGACAGTGAGAGAGAGAAAGAGAGAAACCATTTTTTATTTAGTTTTTCATGTGGCTTTTGCTGCTCTAAGACCTCGTTGTGTATGTGGTGCTGGGGTTTGAACTCACTCATGCATGCCAGGCAAGTGCCATAACTGCTGAGCCACCACTTCAGCCCCACCAATATATACTTTAAACAAGTTCAACAGACTGTCTTTCCTGATACTCTTGTACCTTTTTACATGTCCTGAAATTTATAAAACCCTACAATAGATTTCTCTACCCATATAGATATTTTATCATGCACATTCTTAAAGGGCAGGCTCAATTACTTCTTATTTTGTATTGTTGTTGGCATAATTTCTTCTAAATAGCTGGTAATAATTAGATGTTTATGTGAATAATAAATAGAATGAATTCTATGTAGTATAGACAAGACTGCTGATAGCCTAAAAAATAATTAACAGCAGGACTCCCACAAGTAAAACTAATAATTGTAATAATAATAGTAGCAAATACGTTTAAACCACCTTTTATGAGCTTCTGTACCATTATACCTATTTTTATAAATGATAAAACTGAGGTACACAAAGTATCTTCTCTAAGGTAACACAGAACAAATTGTGGAGCTGGGATAAAGTTAGGTAGTGAGACTCAGGACACAGACTCTTAACCTTACATTGTAATAAAAGGGTGCTTGTGGATCACATGATAAAACTGTAGTTACTAATCAGGAACATCCTCATATGTGAAAAGTCTGCCTATATATGAATTTTGTTACCAAAAGAGCATAATTTGATCAAAACTTGTTTACTGTATTTTATGAACACATATGCTTACCTCCAAATTACATCATACACAGGATCAAGACACACACCAAATCCTTGCAGATCCTCTTGCTCAGAGTCATTAAAGGTTTTACAGCTCCCATCTACTTTATTGATCAGAAGACATTTAAATGGAGGAGGTTCTGATATAGAAGCAGGTACCAGGCCTTTGGGTAAAATATTTATATGTAATTTTAATATGCATTACTTTTTCATATTCCTCAAAACTCATCAAGTAGATTACCACCTTTTCACAGGTGAAAAAGCTGAAACATACATAATGAGCTTAATAAGCAGAAAATCTTTTAAGTGGCAGAACTAGGATTACAACCTCCAGCTACTTAAATCCACAATATGTGCACTATTATGTAATTATTTGTGGTATCATGGATATAAGTATGGAGTGACACCTTTGTTTAAAGAAAACTTCAAAATTTGATCATTCTAACCTCCCACAAAATTAATATCTATTGTTTAGTTAACAAGAAACAATGCAGAAAATTTATCCCTTTAATGTACACTTTATCCAATTACAATTTATCTCATATTTCTATCACTAAATTATGAATATTTCAATTTCCACATCTACAAATTATTATAGCACAGAGATATATATAAACACAGCCACTTAGAAGTTACATTTAAATTTCTTAACACAGAAAGAAAGGGGAAAAAAGCCGTAAGACTCTAGAATGAAAAACCATTTACTATTAATCAAGACAAGGTTTCGGTGGAGGGCATTTGTATGTTATTGGTATTACCTATTATGTGTTTACTGGCAAAAATTTCTGATGTAGCAAGTACATGAGAATTAATAAGTGCTTCATCAATTCGTAAGAAAGTTTGGTCCCCACTTGCACCTATCCAAGTGGCTTTTCTTCCATATTTTGATCCAATGTTAGGCATGGGAGCTGGCTTTGCATTCCAATATGGCACATCCAAAATGGGTCTGCCAAGTTGTCCTTTCTAAAAAAATTAAACAAACCATATTAATAATATTGTTAGATAAATAATCTATAAATTTTGTAAAGGCGATATTAGATTAAAAATAGCACTATAAGAACTTATCCTTTATCAATTGTTAGTTTGTCTTAATAGATGAAGCACATGTGAAATTTGGACCAAACACAAAGTAATGAAATGATTTCTATTTTTTCCTGATAAGTCTTTCTCTAATAAACCATTAAAAAGTGCAATTTTTTAAAAAGTTGAGATATTTTCCCATGCAAAAGTATTTCCCAAATACTGTCTTCACCTACATTTAAAAGAACCATAAATGTTTAAATATCTATAAGCATAAGTATATTTAAAAATCAGCATAAAAATTCATTTAGAAAAAACTTTGACATTATAAGTTGAAAGTACAAAAGAACATCAGTATTGAACTCATATGTCAAAGTAATAAATGCTAGAACTATTAATACAATTAGAAAAATCCATAATGTGATTTTACACGATGCGTTAGTAAGTTATTTCATTTCTAAAATAAACAGGAGCATCCATAAGGTGTATCAAATAAATATTAAATATTTAGTATTATTTAAATATGGCTATCTGTAGGTACCTGAGCTAGGTGAGAATTTAATTCAAAAAGTAACAAAGTTTTTCACTACTAAGCCAGTAACTGAAAAAGAATGAAAAAATGTTGATGCTGGATCAGCCTATATTAATCATTCACACTTGCTGAGGAGCTCTCTCTCCAAAACATTCCCTCCCTAAAACTGCTGGAAGGCAGAAAATGCTGCATTTAACCCTTAGAATATTTACAAACATATCAGCAACAGAAATGATCAATCAAGCACAATAAAAACCTGAAGAACAAGAGAACTTAAACTACGGCAAACACGCTGGTCAAATTCTCCCTTAACTACTGGCTTCTCTTGAGTTCCACTGGTCCTTCAACATCACACCAAGGAAACAATCACAACTACAGAAGCAACTGATCTTCAATGCAGAGGCACTGGGGGAAGGAAAAGTAGCAAGCACATGACTAGAGAAGCAGCCATTCAATATTTATTCTCGCCTTTTTCAATGTCTACTCTTATTTTTTGACATAAGAAAGGAGCATCAAAATTTTCTTCTTATTTTAGAGGAAATTACATTCACTTTCTTTTGAAATAAACATGTGTTCCCTTACTGCCAATGAACTCATGTGAAGAAATGCAACTAAAAAAAATGTAAGATGACTGAAAGGTCCCACAGGGACTCAGAATGTAGTTATAAATAAGACATACTTAAATTTATAAAAGTTTACAACTGGACTTCCGGGGCTGGAGGAATAATAATTAACTTAATTTCAGATCTTTTTACATACATCCATCCCCTGCCCCGAAAAATACAAAGCCAACAAGAATCACAAATAAGTCCACACATAACTTAAGTGTTTTGCACATGAGACTGCAGATATTAGGATTTTAAGTTACCAGTAACTAGAGGAAGAATCCAAATTCCAATCGAGTTCTCTCTGCCTACCTGCCCCTGCAAGCCCAACCACACAGAGAGCATGAGAGTGAGGCTTAGGAAGGGGAACAGAGAAATGTACAGGACTTCAAAAAAGCACAGAAGAGAAAAAAGCACACAAAAAAGCTCCAAAAGGGACAGTTCAATCTTAATACTAAAACACTTAGTGGATCAGGACTTGATGGTTCTCACCCAAACTGGCACAAATTAAAAGGCATGACAATACAATGGCGGTAAGGTTGTGGAGAAACACAGACTTTCATCCTCTGCTAGTGTGAAAGCAAAATAGAAGGAACAGTTAACATCTCACAAACCTATACAGGCATTAATCCTCAACCCAACAATTTATTTCTTAGAATATACCTCAAAGATACATTTCTAATAGTATTCATACTATTACCATTGCAAAATATTGCAAGGACTTAAACCTTAGACATCTAAGCATAAGAAACTGACAGAGTTGTCCAGGTATGGTGGTGGCACATGCCTGTAACTCTAGCTCCTTGGGAGGGTGAGGAAGGAGGATTGCAAATTTGAGGTCAGCAATGTGTGGGGCCCTGGGTTTGAATCCCAGCACCACACAAGCAGAAAAAGAAACTGACTAAATAAACTACAGTATGTACATACATAGAGAACTATGCAGAGTTAAAAAAAAAAAAAAGGAAAATCTCTATGAAGCGATTTCTAGGAGATATATTAAGTGAAAGGAGCAAAGTACAAAAGAGCATATACAGAGAAAACTATCTTTTGAAAAACAAAAATGGAAATAATAATACATGTGAAATTATATATATGATTATATATGTATATGTGGGGTGTTTGTGTATGTGTGCACTTATTTATTAATCTTTATAAGAAAAAGACACAAGAAAGATAAACTAGAAAACAACGGCACTTATTACCTACAGATATAAAGTGGGAAGAGAAGGAGGGATGCCAGGGAAATGGGATGAAATGACATCTGTTTGAGCTTACCACTTTTGTACGTGTCAGAGATATAAAAATGAGAAACATTTTATTAAACAAGAAAAAACACCATATTCTTCAAAAATGTCAATGTCACATTAGACAAAGAAAAACCATGAGAATGTTAAGAAACTGAAGAGACATGATAAGCAAATGTAATGCCTAATACTGGAATGGAGAGGGAAAAAGTGCCAAAAAGATAATTACTGAGTCCATAGAGAACACAAAATATTTTTAGGGCTAGAATGTAAATAAATTATTGTGAAAGGATTCAGGAGAAAAAAATTCTATAATACAAACACACATACAAACACATTTGAGGAAGCACACGTATGCAGAGTAATAGAAACAGTTCTATGCATTAAGAAAAATGAATCTTTAAAAATTAAGTGAGAAATAACCTTTCAAAATGACAGAATTAGCTCTAGTGAATGATTAAAGTGTTTAGATCTGGAATACCCATGTCCAATGCTAACACATTTATTGAATTTAATATATTCTAGAATGTGCTGAGCTAGAGATAAAAATCATTTCAAAGAATGCTATTCAGATTGTGTGTGTGCTGAAGGTGGAGGCAGGAAATAGGCATATGCAATTATTATAAAATAAGAATTTCAGTAGAACCAGAAAAAAAATAGGTAAGATAGATAAATTATAAGGCAATAATAGTATGATGCAATATAATTAATATTATTTTGAAAAATCCTTACCGAAAAACTTCCGAATGTAAAGACCTGTCCATCCATTAAAAGGACTGCGGTATGGTTGCTGCCTGCAGTGACTTGTGTGCTAGGGCCTGGCAAGGCTTGAACCAAAGTAGGACATCCCCTAGGTAAAAAATAATAATAGTAATTTAAAAAAATGAAGTCAATTTCTTATGTGACCCAACTGAGAGAAAAAAGAATAAACAAACAGTACAATAAAGAAAAAAGGCACTAATAAAGACATTCAGTAAACACTTATGTGCTATACCAGTCTCCATGCTGGATGCCAGGTAAATAAAGGTAAAACTGCAAGATGATAACTTTGTTATTTAGAAGATATTAGGAATTTACTACCCTAATCATGAACACATATTTTTTTTAATTTTTCTGAAATACTAGCACTGCCTTTATTTTAAAAGGAAAAAAAAAATCTATTACCTAGTACTCTGAATGGCATGTTAGAAATCTTTGTTGAGCAAAATAAAAGTTACGTGATGCTTGGACAGGAATTCAACCCAGGAACTAGATTAAATAATCAATTTTATAATCCTCTTTTCTAACTTTTATCACTAAACTATGATCTTAATTTTTAACACACAGTAGTTACTTACTGAGTCAGTTATTTCAGCATCATGAGAGGTATCAATCATAGCAGTGGCTAGGAGCTCAGGCTCTAGCTTAACTCCCTGGGTGTGAATTCCACTCTGCCATGACTTTAAACAAGTCACTCATACTTCCTGTGTTTTAGTTTTCTCCTCTCTAACAGAGAACAATAATAAACAGTGTCTAACCCATGCCCTTTCTGTGAACAATAAAAAAGTACATATATGTCAAGTGCTTAAATCAGTGTTTTGCACTTAATAAATGGTAACTATAATAATAAATGATGTACTAGCATGCTTTCCTACTTTTATTAACCATTTTATTAATCATTATATGTAATTAAAATCACCATTATCAGTAATTAAAAATAGTCAGCACAAAATAGGAGAGCTTTACTTTTGAGACAAGGTAATTACGATACTTCAAATGTTTTAAAATTATCTAAAAATAATGTTTATTCAGACTACAATGAAAAATGAACTGGAAAGGGACAAGACTAGCAGCTGGAAACCTAATTAAGAAAATTTTACAAGAGTCTGAGTGAGTTATGATGAAAACCTGACCTAGGAACAGTGTGGAGTGAAAAGGAATGGATGAATTTGACAGCTATGTAAGGAACAGAACTGACCAGACTTGGCAGATGATCAATATGGGGCAAGGAAGGTTTGTGCATGAGAAAGAATAAGATCTAGGAAATCCACTACAAGTAAGAAAAAAGAGATCCAGTTTTTCTTAACAATCTCCCCTAACACTTCAGGTATAGACAAAGAAAAGCTTATAGATGTCCAAGACATATCAAACAAGAAGAGTCATTGAAAGAGAAAGTTTCAAAGGGGAAAATAAGATATATGCCCAATGCTCTAGAGAGACATAAGAGCAACCACTTGATTTAGCAGAAGACTCTGGTGAACTACAGCGTAGCAGACAAGAGTTAACGGAACACAGGCAAAACCCCTGCAAGTATCTAAGTAGTAAAGAGAAAAATAAACCAACAGCTAAAAATTAAAATGAACTAGAAGAACTGTTCTTTTTCTTTCTTTTTTATAACAGGGATTAAACCTAGGGATGCCTAACCACCAAGCTACATGCCAGCCCCTTTTTAACTTTTTTTTGAGACAGAGTCTCATGAAGTTGCTTGGGGTCTTATTAAGTTGCTGAGGCTGACTTTAAATTTGCAATCCTCCTGTCTCGGCCTCCTGAGCCACTGAGATTACAGGCATGGGCCACTGTGCTCACCTGGCTGAAGTTTTAAAATAACAGAGATTTAAGGAAATTTAAAAGTGTAAGTGAAAATAGAGATCAGGTAAAGACAGAGATCAGAAAGCAGACAGGAAACAGAACTACTCTTCTGCGGAAAAGGAAGAGGCAGGCATGTTTCACAACATGAATAAGGCAAGTTCTTCTTTACTGTAACTTGAGGAAAGGGGTGGGGAAATGATACAGATACAAGTAGGTGTGCAGTGTTGGTGGGCTGAAGAATTTCCTAATAATTTTTATTTTTGTTGTGATATGAATGGACATTCTAAGCTGAAAGAAAGATTGATGGAAACTTTAAGATTAGAGAAAATCTTACTTGGTGGTAAAGGGAACAGATAAATATCAATCCAGATCAGGAGCTTTCAAACTTAGCTGACAGGACTTCTAGGAAGACCTTAAGTGAGCTTCAAGAGATCTGGGAACACTGTAAATTTGTAAGCAAACTTTCATGTGCATACTCTTCAAATTTACTAAAGAGAGAGTCCATAAACTTCATCAAATTCTCAAAAGATCTTAAAACAAATAGTATAAAGTAGCAGGCTTACTGTCCATTCTGGAGGGATTGGTTAAATCTGAAAATCACGCAAAAGTCTTCAAAGATATGGTGATTCATTTCTTTCCAGAAGCCTAAGGGTAGGCATGCAAAATACAGACAGATTGATTCATCCAGTTTTGCCATGTTCTACTAATAGGACTAGGAAGGCGAGAAACTCAGGATACTATTATAAGTGAAGAAATGAAATCATCTTTAACTTGGATATAAAGTAGAGTGAGAAGGGTGAAAGGGTAAAAAAGTAAGGAATAAAGTAGTGATAAAGGCAAGTAAAGAATGGCTACAAACTAGAATAAGAAAATGCCATCAGATTATAAGCATTTAAACTTAATAAGAATTGAGTCGATACTGTGCTAGATCCAGCCTGGGGCCATGGAAAATACCTCCGTGAAGGTAGAAATAAAGTTCATTATATATCTACAGAAGAGTATGAAGATAAGAATATTGCACAGGACCATTCACGTGATACTGAAGTCACCTACAACTGTAATAAGACCCAGAATAAGAAAACACTGTGAATCTGACGCTAAATTTTCAGTGAACAAAAGACAGTGGTTGACACGTGGGTATATAATAAAAGGAGTAGACAGAATGGTCATGCCTCAAGGCAGCAGGGGATTTTTGGTTTGGTTTGGTTTTTTACTTGAAAATGAAGTAATATGGGTAGGAACAGCAATTAAAAGGAAGTGGTTCTCAATTCTAAAGTAAAGTGAATTTTTGTGGATGAACAATAAGCATTTCAAAGGGTTATATGCCCTCACAGAAGCATCTAGTTCAATTTAAACAAGGAAGAGAAAGGAAGAGTTCCTATAATTATCTATTTTCTGCAATTTATAGAGCATTTTCACATAAAATAGCATCGCAGATTATCAAAGCAAGTTTATGGGTAGTTTGAACAGCTTAAAGGTATCTCTGAAAGTTGGTTGCAAGTCTTCTAGTCCATGGCCCATGAATTCTTTCCATGATATTAGTGGATTAAATTGTTATATTATTTATGAAAGGAAGAATAAGGGAAAATTAGATATGTATGTGTGCATGCCAGGCACCTTACATATATTATATTAATTTTACAACAATGCTACAGGACACGAAAATGAAAACTTAAAGCACAGCCACACAGTTGGTTAGAAGTAACAAAGCAAAGATGTAAATCTTGCCTAAATGATTCCAGACACTATGATTATATAGCATTAACTATGTCAAACAATAAAAGAGCAGGAAAAACAATGAAACTCAAAAACATTATCCTACTGGGAAAGAGGGGTAAAAGCTTCTAAACTACACATTGATTTCTTTCCCAATATTCAGGTTTAAGTTTACTGAAAATGGTAAAAGTATTTGGAATTCAGAAATTTAAGCATACTGATCAAAACAAACTAAAAAATGGGTTAAAGACACATCATAAGTGATTGTATAAAAGCCCTCACATGCCTTTTAACATTCATTTTAATAAATACCATTATTAATGTTTAACATTTATTGAGCACTTAGTATGGGCTAGGCTATGTGCTAAGATGATGCTAAATTATCTGCATCATCTCTTCTAACTTTTAGATAACATTTAAAGGGAGATATACTTACTCTCCTAAAGAAAAAACAGAGGCACAAGAAGGCTAAGTAACTTGGCCACAGTCATAGAGCTACACTAAATGATGGAATCAGGACCCAACCTAGAGACTGAACTTTAACCATTCTGACAGAGCAACACATTAAAGAGAATATCAATAGCATTTTTCTACCTTCATCATCACATACACAGTATTTATCTTATATTAATCAATACACTGCTTTGTGCTACACAATAATTTCAAATGAAGAGCATTTGGTTACTAGAAACTTTTCAAAAGTGTCCTCTCCAACTGTATACTTTAGTTCAACTAGATATCCATCAATGTTTTGTTTTCTGAGAATTATCATGTGTTCTATAAGTGCTGTTTCTCCTGGGATTATTTGTCAAATGAAGTTATCAGCTACTTACAAAATTAATCATACAGTTTTGGGTTCCTGCCTTTCAAGTTCCACACTGACAGAGACCAACAGGGTAACTAGAGTGCTTGAAAAAGAATCAGTCTTCATGAACTGTTAGTCCACTGGAACAGCATGTAGGAAGAACTATATTGCATTATCCCACTTAGCTCTGCCCACACCTCTGGTCACTGGCCTTCCAGTTACAAGTCAATTAAAGGAAGTAGATTTGAAACTTTCCATGTTGGAAAAGAACACCTTTGGGTTGTTAAAGTGGATCCCACCAGAGTTCAGTCTTCTTTAAAAACCCTGATAACTTTTTACAACATTAGAAATTGTTTTATTTCATGAAGATGATAAATTCAAGTTCTTCGAAATAATGAGCATACTCCTGTGATACTGCCAATTCAGGAAGGTCACTATAAATTAAGGAATGGTGCTCACTTGTATCATCAGGACCAAAAAGCAATGTTTTTACATAACCTCTTCACAGCCATCACAGCTCATCGTGGTATGGCTGCTCATTCTTTACAGTGCACAGTAAAATAACATAACCTGAGGTCTATGAGTTGAGCATACTCATGATTTTTATTATTTCCCTTCCCATTCAATTGAGACTACAAAATACAGCTAACATTTTCTATCAAATAACATCAAAATAAAAAGTCTGATTTATGGAAAAAAAATGCTCCCCTGCAAGGCACACATGACTGAGGCTCCATCATGTCAAACTGCAATACACCTTTCCCAGTTTATATGACTCACAAAGCAATTACCAGTTACACAAAAGCAACATTAATGGTGAAGATGACTACAAACTTTCTTCTGTGCCATAAGTCTTCAATGTGAAACAGGACAGAGTCACTAATTTTTCTACACACATTAATTATGGAATATTTAGTCTGTCATACAAATGGCTTAATCATAGCCCTGTCACTGCAATGGGTTGAGTTCAAGACTAAATGAAAACTGTAGGTTTTACTTAAAATCTGGAAGAGAATCTTTCTTTTGGTGTATGTAAATGAGAAACCACAGGTATCCCTGTGATTCTAGCAAGAATGGAATAACAGTCTAGTCTGACTACAAGGAAGAATGAAGTAGAATGGAGAATTAAAAAGTGATTTCTTGTGCAAAATGAACTGCTGAGTCAAAGGCTGAGGGCATGGCCCAGTGGTAGAGAGCTTGCCTAGCATAAGAGAGATGAACTGTTGGATCAACTCTGACCTGAAGCTGCCCTATGCCAGACTTCAAAAATGAGTGGTTTCCAAAGACACAAATAATCTATATCTCCTTTAAGATTAACTACCACAGGGATCAGAGATGACAACACCCCCAGGTGTTGTCTCTTTGGGTCTATAAGGCCATTTTTCTCTCCTGGGATGTTACCAGCATTTGACTAAGCATAAAGGCAGGTCCATTCCTGCCCCATGCAGGACTCTTTCCAAGGTAACCTCAGCCTGCGGCCACTCCACTAGCCTGACTGAAATACTCTCAAAAAGGACTGTAATCTAGACTCTTACTACTTAAACTTTTCTTCCCTCTCTGCTTTCACAGTGGGGTCAGACCTGCATTATATTCAAATGTTCTCCTTTTCTCTGTCTGCTCTTTTCCTGTTGTATCTTTCATAGTTCTCCTCTAATAAATCCTTTGTGCATCTAATCCTGTCCTGGTATCTCCTTCTGAGAAGACCTGAACTAAAAAAGATGAATTTTCTGTTTTTGAACAAAAGCACCCTGTATTAAGTAGGTGTGGAATTGGCTATTATAATGAAGGCCAAAGTAACAGGGACTTAAGATAGAAGTTTACTTCTCATTCAAGTAGTATCTAACCATAGGAATTGATGTAGCAGTTTATTATGTCAAGAAATAAAGTTATTTCTATCTTGAAGCTTTCTCATTCTCAGTACATGATGTCCAATTGATGAGCTCTATGATAACTTGTACAGATCCTGCCACCATGCATGCTTTGTGGCCAGCAAGCTGCAGGGAGAGAAGGGGGAATGGAGAGATTCACCCCCCTTCCCTTTAACAGCATGATTCCACAGTTGCACATATCATTATAGTCACATAGTCACATCTTGCTACAGTGGAGGCTGGGAAAGGTCGCATTCAACTCTACGGCCATGTCACCAATAAACTCCACTACCAACTAAATTAGGGAAGAATGTATATAAGGAGATAACTACTAGTAGTCTCTACTAGTTCTTCACTATATGGGAAAAGTCAAAAAGTTTATTACTGAGGCCAAAAGGTTTTGTTGAAAATTACTGATAAGTTTTAATGACTTTATGTTAATATTAGACAAAACTTTCAAAACAGACATCATCAAGGAACATGACTAAATCCACCGCTGATTTTTATATTTTATTTATTTATTTTTGCAGTGCCAGGGATCATATTCAGGACTTTGTACATACCAGGCAAGCATGTTACTCCTGAGCTACAGCTGTGAACCCATTGTCGTGTTTTGAAAAATGCAATTTGGGGATTTTCACTATCTTCTCTAATGCATATTCAAAGACTTTACAAAGAGAATAATTGATAAGAATATGGTTGGATTTTCTAATAAAAATAATCATTCTTACATTTAAAATTCATAAAGTATAAATCAACTTTTACCCTTATACTATATCCAACCCCATAAAAGCACTCAACCACAAAATTGGGAACCACAGTAATTCATGGGCCACATTTTGCAACAATGTTATGATTAATATTTAAATTATAAAACCTGGGAATGTATATTTAAGAAGAGAGATGAAAAAAAAAATAAAATGGGAAAAGAATCCAGCATCTTCAAACAGTCAGCAAGTACCTTGAATTGACATCTCCATGTCCTAGCTGCCCATGCTGCCCATATCCGAATGTATACACATCACCATTTTCCATTAAAACCACTGAAAATAAAATACACAACTTTATTATTTCATTATATGCATTTTATATTTCTAAAATAACTATATGGAAGACAGTTTAATATTCATTATTTAAAATTTATAATCATTGAAAATAGATAATGTAAACTGATGTAAATTTATATTCAATGAGAATCAATATAATTTTAGTTTGGCAAAATTATTTTTATAGGTCATTAAAATGCATGTTTTTCATAATACATATTTTAAAACTCTTGCAAATGCCACTTAATAACATTAATATTTAATAATACATATTGGTTCAGGCCAACTATAAAATCTGAATAATGGGTAATTCCATATAAAATACTGCTATCTAACATCTAGGATGATTATAGAAAGCAGATGGCTGGAAATCTAAACAATTATGTACAATATCAATGAAAAGGTAGAACTCTAATGTCTATCAATACCTGATCAAATAAGGAAAGAAATTTCATTTCAAAGAAGGAATTTAACATTTTTAATTTCTATAAAGTTTGAATAGTAAAACCTAAGCTATCTAACATAAATGTCAACAATATACTAAGAATTTTATTATTTGTACATTTTAAGAAAATAAATTTGAAAATGCACTTTTCTTATTGAACATTAACAAAATATAGGTGATCCGGGAAAATGGCGGATGGCAAGCAGTTGAACCCCAGCGCTCTCCATGATGTGAAAGGAAGAAACACCAGGATAGCTACCTTCCAGTAATAAGCGTGTATTGGAAAAGATCTGCTGAATACAGTGCAGGTCAGTGGGAGATCAGTGACTCGGAGACTTAGGTGTAGCAAGTGGAAAAACAGAACAATACAGCAGCAGAGGAGACACTGTTCATCTCACTCTGACCAGTTCAACCAAGCAGAGGCCAACTATGCCTAGAAAAGCCCTATTGGGCTGATAGCAAGTTCTCTCCACATCTCTCCTGCAGAGGAGGTGGCTGACTCGCCCTCCCATAGGAGGAGCTCAGACTGTAGCATTTTTGGACAAACAAGCAGGGTAACGAAGCAGGGAGTCTAAAGCAAATATCCCCACAATCCTGCCAGGATCCTACACTCTGCTGTGAAGGGGCAGATTGCAAGCAGAAGCTCTGCCTTGTGCCTCAACTGGGACAATGCCAGGGCATCTCTGCTCTGGAGGAGAGAACATTGTTCTGCCTTCCAGCCCTAAGTGGAATGTGCTGCAGCTACTTTGAGCACACATGCAAGGCCGCTGGAACTTTGTATCACACACTAATTACCAGGGCAAATTTAGTGGTAACTGAGAGGAGAACCTGGAGCCAGTGTAGCCTGCAGGACAGTTAAACCAGAGATAACTGAATCTGGAGTGAAGAAGCTGCCTGAGGGTAAGGTTCTACCCTATTTCTCCCAACTAGCAAACCACCAAACTCTGGGACAACATTCCAAGACAATTCATCAGACTTTACTGGTGATCAACAAGGCTGCTTCAAGTCCATACATCAGAGTTTGAAATTTTTTTTCCTTTTAATTGTGTGTGTGTGTGTGTGTGCGCGCGCGCGCGCGTGTGTGCATGTGTGTATGTATAGTAAGTGTTGCTGTGAACCCATTTCTTCTTCCTACTTATTTCTTACCTTTACTTGAATACTTGCTTTACTATAAATATTAATACTCACTACACCACCTGAGATCAGGGCTGCAAAGCCCACTAATCGTCCACTTCTGTTACCCACACATCTTTCCTATTCTCTGGCAATTCCCACTTCATTCTTCTAACACTCATCCGTCCCTCAACTTCATTCCCCCAATATCTCCCTCTGTCTATCTCTCCTCTTTTTTTCTTTCCTTTTATTTTTAAATTTATTTTGCTTGTTGTTTGATTTTTATTTTTGGTAATTTGGAATATTATTACAGTAACTGAACATATTGTTTATTCATCCTTACAGAGGGTCTGAATGGAAATCCAATGTGAATGACAAATTTGATAATGTTTGGTTACTTTTAATCCAATTATAGTCTGATGTCTGATGGATAATAGTATTGTAAACAAAGACAGTTATTAATCCTGCCATTCTGCTCATAGGTGCTAATTAACATGATAACAGTTTCAGAAGGAACAAAGTAATCAGGTTAAAGCTCTTTATTGTACCCAGGAGCTGCTCATACATATCGTCTCTTATGCTTTATTTTATGAGATATTAGAAATCACAAAGACCAATAATTAACCACAGATTAGGAAGCCTGCTGTTAATCTCAGCTTCTCAAATTGCACCCTGCACAAGTTAACATAGACACAAAAACCCAATAACTCATCAACATCTCAAAAGTAAAATAACCAAAGAGGGCTCACAGGCCCACTCCCCAGCCCTGAAAATGAAGAAAAAGGGAAGCAACTCTCCCTCTCATAACCACAACCCCCAGCCAAGGAGTCCATGGATAGGGTCCTGGATGAAAATCTAGAAAAAAGTATCAACCATCTTATTACTAAAACAATAAAGAATTAAAAGAAGACATAAGAAAGGAAATAAGAGAGCAATTGCAGGAGCTGAGAGACCATTTGATAAAGAACTAGACATTCTAAAAAGAGATGTAGCAGAGCTATTAGCATTGAAAAACATGGTCAACAACATTAAAAACTCAATGGAAGAGAAAAACAACAAATCACATTCAGAGGCTGACCAATAAGGATTACTATGGATTTTCAGCACAGGCAATAAAGGCCAGGAGAGCATGGAACGAGATCTTTCAAATACTGAAAAAAAATAATTTTCAGCCAAAGATACTATACCCTACAAAGCTCATCTTTAAATGTGATGGGAAAATAAAATACTTTCATTATAAAAACAAATTAGCAACATACATGAACACAAAACCAGCGCTACAGAGAATACTCAAAGACAAACTTCATACAAAGGAACAAGTTAACAATTCCCAAAGCCCATAAGCAGAGGAAAGTCAATAATAGCATAACTCACTAAAAGATATCCAAGATGGTGCAAAATACAGCAAAGGTTGCAATGTCAGGGACCCAGAATCACATACCCATTGTAATTCTGCACATGAATGAACTCAATGTCCCAATCAAAAGACACAGATTAGCACAGTGGATCAAAAAAAAAAAAAATCCAATAATATGCTGCTTATAGGAGACACACCTCACAGCCAAAAACAGACACAGAGCAAAGGTGAAAGGTTGGCAAAAAACCTACCAGACTTATGGCCCAAGAAAGCTCACCAGTGTGGTGATCCTTATATCCAATAAAGTAAATTTTGACCAAACATTAGTCAAAAGGGATAAAGAAGGTCATTACATCATAGCAAAAGGAACAAAGATTTTGTCAAGAGTATCAAGAGAGAAACTACAGAATGGGAGAAAATCATTGCATGCCATGCCTCCAACAGGGGACTAATATCCAGAATACACACAGAAGAACTCAAAAAAAACTAAACACCAAAACCACAAATAATCCAATCAATAAATGAGCTAGGGAACTAAACAGAAACTTGTCAACAGAGGAAGTCCAGAAAGCCAATAAATATATGAGAAAATGCTCTACATCACTAGCAATCAGAGAAATACAAATCAAAACTTCACTGACATTCCACCTCACTCCAGTCTGAGTGGTAAAAATGAAGAATACGAATAATAACAGATGCTGGAGGGATAGTGGGAAGGAAGCAACAATAACTGCAGGTAGGACTACAAACTTGTACAGCCAATCTGAAAAGCAGTGTGGAAACTTCGAAAAAAAAACTAGGGATGGAACTACCTTACGACCCAGCTATCCCAGTTCTGGTTATTTCCCCAAAAGGAGTTAGAATCAGCACACTACAGAGACACAGCTACATCAATGTTTATAGCAGCTCAATTTACAATAGCTAAACTATGGATCCAAGCCAATTGCCCCTCACAAGATGAATGGATTAAAAAAATTGTGGTATATATATACAATGGAGTTCCACTCTGATATTAGAATGATATCATGGCATTTGCAGCCCAAATGGATGGAAATGGAAAAAATTGTGTTGAGTGAAAAATCCCAAACTCAGAGACTTAAAGGCCAAATGTTTTCTCTTGTATACATAAAACTTAAGACAGGACGATAGTTAGCTAAATTTAAGTAATAAACTATATAAACAAAATAGTTGAAAAATCACATAAGCTGGGTGAACTATACCTATGAAGGTAGGAGAAAAGGGAGGGAGGCAGAGACAGGAGGGAGGGGCAAGGGGATTTATCAATACCACTAGGAATACTGAACTCCCAATAGAATCCTAACTATACAGAGGTAGGCAAAGAAACTCAGAAATGTCAACAATTATTATACATGTATATGTTCATTTCAAACTATAGTATGGTAGGATTGCAGAGGAGACATGAGTTTGGGGAACAGATAAAATGGGGTAGATACTGGTCTAGAATTGGCCTTAACTTACTATCTCACCGTGTCAACATCCATGTATGCATGAATATGTTACAATTCCCTCCACAATATAAGGCTATGTCGAACAAAAAAAATTTTTTAAATATGGGGCAACATTATGAAAATCACAGTGTGTTTTTGTAAGAGTTGAAATGGATTTAGTGGATTAATTCATCTTCAGTAATTTCTTGAAGCGTTAAAAAAAGTCCTTCAGAAGACCGACTAGAAAGTCAGATCAACAAATACCATACCTGTTCATCATGCTGTAGCTTTGAAAAGAAATTCTGTAATCAATATGAAACTCTTATAGACTTGAGAAATACTGTCATACTTTCACACAGTTAACGGGCTACTTTCATCAAAATTATACAAGTTCTTGAGCACAAGTGTAAAAATGCAGTTATACCCTAACATTCCAGCTGCTACCTGAGTGGTGAAATCCACAGCTAACTTGTACTGCTCGGAGCTCACAGTCAAATCGCACAGAGCCTGGAGGATACGTTGTGATTTTGCTTGCATCCTTTTCGCCTCTTTCTCCACTTCCATCTGTAAGTGTTATAGATTGTAATTAAACCATTATTCATCTTCAGAAGAAATTTTTAAATCAATTTACTACGGAAGAACAAGAAAATGTTAAAAGGGACAAGCAAGAAGAATCTGCAGCTGTTAGAAATGACAGATCAAGAATCTACCTGCAAAGAAGCAAATTTGAAATGATTGTACACATCTGTTTACAAATATCTCCAAATCAATAAAAATAGAGATAAGATCTGTTTATAGATAAATCCTAATAAGCTAATCAGTTATGAAATGAAAATGGATACTTAAGTTATAGAAATAAAATTTTAAATGTAAAACTTAAATTTTATATGGGAAAATTTAGTTCACATAAGAAATAACTGCATGCAAAGTCATTTAACAATTAATTTACTTAGTGATATTGTTAGTAGTTGCCATTTTTAATTGAGTCCCAAATGATTAGCTTTCCCAAATATCTATCAAAGAGGCTACATGTTCTACTATTGCTAAACTCAACTGAACTTCTAAAACTTCATATGGATCAAAGAGCTTTATTCAAGGCACTGTAGTTCAATTGCCTGCTCTCATTCATTGCTCCTGTTCCACATAAGTGCTCAGCCATTCTGCTCTGTGGTCTTTCTCAAGCCCCTAACCACTACCCTCAACCACACCTTTTCTGCTTTCATAACTTTTTCCTAATACTCTTCTTTGCATAATTTCCTCTAATAATTTTGTTTTAGGTCTTTTATCTACCACTGGTACACACACCTGACTTTAAATTTTCTGGCATTCTAATCATTGCATCAAAAAGCACATTCCAGAATATAAAAACTTTAGTTTGGAATGTATAAATAAATAAAAGCTACAATTTGCTTTTCCTATATAAAAAACTGTGCATTTTATAGTATTAAAATATGACCTTTATGTCATCAAGATTCAAATTCCTTACATACCAAATAAATGAAAGTCTGGAAGGAATTTCAAAAGGTCAACTAGTCTAAACCATTCTCTTGTGGCATACCAATTCTAAACAAGTGTATATAATATGCAGATACATATGTGAAACTATACACACACACTTCAAAGTCATTACCCATGTTAGAACACTAAATAGAATAACACCAAATCACTCTATTTTCATTTTATTCTTTCTTTTTAACCTAATTTTCGGTATATTCAGGTAACACAAATTTGACCTACAGTTTGACTTAACTTTCTATAACTAAATGATTATCATTTCAAAAAGTTTTAAACTCTTTATAACACTAGGACAGTAAAACCTCACTAATTCGGAATAACAATTGGTAGGCCCATATGACTTACTGAAAAAATATTAATCATAGAACAATTAAGTAAAACTTCAGTTTTGTAACCTTCAAGCAGTACAGATTATAGGTTAAGCTAAAAGCTAGAATAAACAAAATGTATTCACCTATACCATACTTCAAAATAGGCCGACATTCATTAAAATGTATCATAAACATAAAAGTCCTTTAACATACAAGAAATAACTGCTGGACCCAGAGGTTGAAGGCACGTTGAAGGAATCCTTCATTTCTTGAGCCCTTGGTTTGAAAAGCTAGTGATTTTAGACAGGCTTCCCCTTAAAAGTATGGCCCTGAAAATTCAGAGGAAGAAATTACTTTGAATTTTTTAATTAAAAAAAAAAAGATCACAAATACTGCATCTGAAGTATCATAAATTCTGAATTAGTGAGAGGTTTTACTATAATAGGATAAAGAACTTCCTCTTCTGCTAAATTATCTAATGTGGATTTGCCAAATTACATCAAAGAATGAATAGGCTAATAAAACAACAACAGAAAAAGCACATTTGGCTTCATTCCAAATGAACTATATACTCTTAGTTCAAAACCTCCTCACCTTGGAGAGACAGAAATGGTTACATACAGGTAAGGTCTTACACAAAAAGAAATACATATCTTCCAAAGACTATTTAAATCAGATATCAAATGTAAAGAAATTTCCAACTTTCTCTGAATTGGTAAAAATATCTAATTATTAAAACAAAATCTGATTTAACATGAAAAACAAGTTGTGTTCACATGATTTTGCAGACTTAATAAATTACACATTTCAAGTATCATTCCATGAACTGATGTCTGGTTAGAAGTGTTTACCTTTGAATTTAGCATTTTGTCCCCACTCGTGAGATGGAGTCTAGATAGAGGCACAAATCCCACAACAGAGGAATTGCATCAAGGAAGGGGAGAAGGGTAAAAGCTAATAATTTACTGGATAAAAGCATAATGCCTAAAAGAATAATTGGCATTATTTTGAGGTTAAAACTCAACAAGAACCATTTTGTTCAAGCTCATCTAAACAACCTATATCTATATAAAATAATTTCTCAATTATTATAGATGGTGAAAATATTTAAAGAAAAATTTAATGAAACTGCAAATTTTGTACCCTCAGGAGAATTCTAAAAGAGAAAATACAGTACTCAATTTAATGAATTAGGGCTAGTATTCACAGAGGATTTCTATCTGCAAAGACTAAAAGTGTGTGTGTGTGTGTGTGTGTGTGTGTGTGAGAGAGAGAGAGAGACAGAGAGAGAGATAAGGATATATAAATTGATTTAATTTTCATAGCAACAGTTATGAATTATCATTCTTATTTTTATAAGGACCCTGAAGCTAAAGAGACTAACAAATTTATAAATAGCCATGTAGTTCTTACAAATGACAAATTTAGGTTTAAAGTTGATTTTTAATTCTAAATATTTTAGTTATACCATATCACTTCCACACAGAAAACAGGCATAACATACACCCAGGCGTTTAGCAGTGTGCCTTTAGAATTACACATAAAGTCACTTTGAGATAGATTTTAAGATTAACTCCAGAACTAGTCAGATATTCCTAATTAGATATACTATATTGAAATCTTTGTATGTAAGGCCCTAAATAACTGAAACAAATGTTAATCCATGCCTCTGTTTGAATATAGTTTATTATCACATTTTAGAACAACTCATATTACATGGAATTCTACTCATTGATTCAGCTTCTGTAGTCTATTTTGCCTCTAGTCAAAATTTGCCATTCCATGACCTTCTGAGTTCCTCTCCAATTGGCCAGAAGTTCTCCAACTTCCAAGTTAGAAATCACTCCTGTTAACAATAAATCCACAGTTCTTACCTCACAAAAGAAAGTCACAGCCTAGGAAATTTTAACTCTTATCACCCTACACTTTGTACCAATAACATAACTGAGAGAGTATAATAATTAGTAAACTTATCAGTGCAGAAACGGGCAGACAAATGATTTAAAAAAAGAGGTATAGGAAAAATAATACTAAAAAAAAAAACAAAAACTATGTAGTGAAAGCAGTGGATGAAGAGATGAATAAATGACAGAATAGTAAAATGTAAAGGGGTTAGTGTGTGGATGGGAACCAGTAAGTGCTAAATTAACACTCTATGTAAACAGATTACCAATGATGTTATTATTTACAGTGTATATTCATTTTGAGAAGTAAAGAGATGAAGTAGTCTCATTCTATAAAACCAGAAAGTCAAGACAAAAACAAAAACCCTGGTCCTATACTGTAATACTATGAAGTAGGTCCTGCCAAAGAGGTTTCTACAACTATACAAAAATTAGCCTTGTGGCAGATAAAATTGAAATAAGGCTATCTACTGTTTAATAGTTTCTATAGCTAATAATTATATGACCTTGGAAAATGTCTTCTTTAAATCTTTAACATTTAATTAAAATACATAGAAAAATTAAAGACTGTTGCCTATAAGGTATTAACATTTTAAACTATTTCATGAAATGTGAATATTGAACCTGAGATAAAGTCTTAGAGAAATTCCACCTTCAAATAATTAAGGAGAAAACATAAAAGAGAAAATCTGTTCAAATAGTGGCAGAAGAGATAAAAGATTCTGGCAAAAGCTAAAATAATTTACATAGTATACTCCAAATGTTGTTCATCAGATTTAAATATTAATGGCATTGTTAAGCACTCAGTAAATAAAGTGATCAAAAAAACCTTACTGTGGTTAATTACATTAAGCACTCAATTTTTATCTCTGCACATTATATCTTAAGTTTTGAGCCATTTGTGCTTTTACTAAAAAGAAAACCAGAAGTTTTGTCTGTTTTGTTTTCTACTTTTGCTGAGTGGCAAACAGATTGTAAAAGGCAAATAAAAATGAAGAGGCTTACACTAAATAACATGTAATTTTTTAAATTCAACTATAAGGTTTGTAGCAAAGGAAAAAATAAGACACAAACATTAACTAATTTGTCCATATAGAATATGTGTTTTTAAAACTTCCTATTCTATTACTTCAGGGCTTAATTTAGGCATTCAAGAAAATAGCAACCAATAAGTTAGACTAACTAGTGAAGAGCCCTGGTTTATATGCCAGGATTCGAGGCATGATTTACACATAAATTTAAAAAAAATTCTCTGCTTTAAATTCTTTCCTGATATTAACTGACCATTACTTATAATTTACAGCAAAAATAAGGATGCCTTGCCTTAAGAATATTTTTAATTAATCCAGAACTCTCAGATCTGAGAATAATGCAGAAATAAATTCCTGGACCCAATAAGACTTGGTTAGATCTAATCACGGCTCACCCTTACATTTATCTCTATGTAATTTTCAAACATCAAGTATCTGTATATTCATTTATGTTGTAAACTTTAATTTTAAAACAGCAGAAAAATATAATGTTAGTCTTAACTTGCCATTTCATTATATTTACTAATTTCATTCATTCTAAATCATAATAGCACTCAAACTGAACTACAAAATGCTACTTCACAGTCATCTATAAACAGACAAGATTAAAATTAGAAAGGAATGATATTTTTCTACCTTCTTTTTTTATGAAATTTGAAAATAAATGAAGATACACTGTAAAACATCTTTTAAAAAAACTGAGAAACAAAGCAATCACTTTCATGTGCTACTTTCAGCATGTTCTTTCTCCTCAGGCTATATAACATGATAGAAGAAAGTAGAAGAATCAAGTTTGTGCATTTTCCCAGAGACAAAAATTCAAATGAGTGGAAGAAACTGGGAGAGCATCCCACCTAGTTGATAAGGAAGACCAAATACCTTTGTGCTTGTCCCGTTTATGCTTTAGCTGTGCTGGATGGGATCTGAGTCTGGCTAGAGCCTGTTCTCGGTGGTTCATAAAAATAGGACCAGCAAATACAAGGGGGCCTGAGGAGAAACATTTTGTATGTGCATAGAAAAGCTCACAAAATGAAAACACTATAACGAACAAAAATAAGTCAAACTAAAATGCATGAAAATTTATTCTTAACTCTTTTGGACATTGTATTTCTCTCCCAATTTCCCCATTCCAAACCCCTACCCCCAACCATAAAGTAGTCACCATTCTATACACAACTTAATATCTTAAATATAGTTTATAAAATACAAATTTCACATTTTATCTTATAAAATTATTGGCAGTTACTAAGTCTCAGATAATCAAAAAGTTCTATTAAAATGTTATCTTACAAATATTATTCATTATCATATTAAAACTTAATAATCATATTTTTCATTCAAAATAAGTATCTTTCATATTGAAATATCAAAAACCAACTAACATTTAACTTAATTATGAAGTTTTAACAAGGTCTCTCAGATTTAATGTTTGTAACTATGTTGTTACAAACCCAAGATAAAAATGGTACTCACTTTTCTACATGTTGTGACAAGGGTTAAGTAAACCAGATGATCAAAAAGGAAACCAAAAATTTCTATAACTCTGTGTGTGTGTGTGTGTGTGTGTGTGTGTGTGCATGCACACACAAGTGGGCACGTGAAGGAGAATAACTTGAAATCTACATTGAAGGTGAAAAGGAATATCTAACCCAAGTAACATTTGGAGGCATTAACCATGTTTCCTCACATCATTTCTTTCTGAAGTGACACAACGTATGTGTACATATGAAACAAACCCACACAGATTATAGGTGTTTATGAAATTTAAGGGAAAAATATCTGTAGTCACATCAATTTTAATGAAATTAAAAATCATTTTCCCTGTTAAACATTTTGTATGAAAAGAAAAATATGAGCTACACTCTGAGTTTTTTTTCTTATAGAAGTAGTTTCCTTGAGTTTTAGCAACTTTGAAAATGCCTTCAAATTTCAAAACATTTTAAATTTGACAATTAACAGTGCTTAAAAAAGGAATTTTGAAAGTACATAAACACTGAACATTTTTAGTCATGCAAATTTTTCATGACCATGGATATTCACACTTCAGTTAAATTTTCCAATGATAGAACCAACATAAACTGCTATCCTATGATAAATTTGAAAATAGCAGACTAAATAAAAAACATCCTTGTTAGATCATCACAGAAAGATGGGTACAGGAATCATTCTTCAATTATATTTCTAGATACAAAAATAAAGTAGCACCAACCCTATGAAAAACCAAGAATAATAAGTTCTATGATTAACTGATAGTCTAAAGATAAAAACATGCCAATTTAACATTAGTAGAAAAATTAAATATTATTTCCCAGTAACACAGCATCTATTATTTTTAAGCTAAGAACACATAAATTGAGCTCCATAACTAAAAGAAAATAAAGGGGATGTATTTCAAATATGAACAAAATATCTTATTTGCCCAAGATAAATTATATCTCAATTAGCTGACTAAAGCAGAAAATATGAATTACTCTGAAAAATTATTTCCAACTATACAAAATATTAAATATTAGAGACATGAATATTAAAATAAAAATAATAAGTTGCATTTCCCTTTTATGATTTCTATGGCCTTACTGGGTAGGATATGATTTCTTTCCATAAAAACATATTATACCAGGGCTGGAACCATGACTCAGAGGTTACAGCACTCGCCTGGCATGCCCAAGGACCTAGGTTCAAACCCCACCACCACATATACAACTAAGTGTCAAGAGCAATGAAAACCAGATGAAAAACTAAACAAAACTGTTTGTCTCCTTCTCTCTCTCACTGTCCCTCTCTCTCTTAAAAATAAAAACAAAAAAAACCAAAAAAAAACCCTATTATAGTCAATAATTAGCTTCTCACTAAATTCAATGTTTTTATAATCTTTTGATGTATAAATCTAGAAGTCCAATGAGCAACCATGACTAAAAATTAACACAGTCTTTAGGATATTATTGTATCCAATGGACTAAAATAATTTTTCTTATATATATAGTTCAATATATATATATATAAGTTCAATATATATATGTAGTTCTTATAAATATAGTTCAATAATTAATTTTTTGAGTAAACATTTATTATCTTTCACACAGTAAACATTAGATGTTATGGCTATAATGACAAAGACACAGATCTCATGGGAACTAAGTACACTATGGGAAACAGAAATAAAATCAAAGAACCACAATATATTGTGATGAATGCTATAAAAGATCTCTGATTGTACAGTGAAGGATGAAAAGTGATCAACTCAACTTGGGTGAATCAGAAAGGTTTCAAAGAATGTGAAAAGATTAACGAGAGAGAAAAAAGAGAGGGCATCCAGTTAAAAGAAACAGAAATTATAAAAGCATGAAGATGTTAAACAATATTGGACAGATGTCATTAAAAATGCAGCTTAAAAGAATGGAGACTAGGCTACGGAGTAGAAAGTGGTGGAAAATTTGTGTGGCGAGGCACAAAAAATAGGTAACTAAAATCTTTTTATACCATAAAGCTTGATTGTAGAAATGATGAGAAGTCTGTCCCTAAACTGTTTTCAATTAGTCAACAAGGACATATTCGGATTCAGGCAGCAAGATACAGTGAGCACACAGAAGCACACAGTCTAAGTGGGGGAGGGAGGGTATGCATGCAACCAAACAAGAAATTATGAGCAAGATTTGACAAAAAGAAGCACCCCGGAAGGGCAGCTAGCAAAACTGAGAGTAGCAAAGTAGCAAGTTTAGGGGCACTAGGAAAGAAAACACTACACAAACTGAGACCTCATCAAAGGAGATAACCGAGAAGTACAAAGATTCAGTGACTGGGAAAAAACAAACAAACAAACAAAAAGGGCTGGGCAGGAAACAGGAATAAGAACCAAGAGAGATGAGGTTGTAGAAACAAGAATGCAGAATTCATACTAAAGACTATTAATAAAAGCCTTTTGGTTTTAAACAGAAAAGTGCTCCCAATCAGACCTAAATTGGAGACAGATCATTCTAGATAGAAGACGGCTTACCACTTAGAAAGAGGTAAGAATGGGTGATTAAACCACTTTAAAAGGTCTTTTGCACAAAATGCAGGTAAAACAGAGAAGGGGCCTGAGGTAAGGAAACAACAGTGGAATTTTGAAAACTAAATATATTCCAAAGCTATTGAAGATTTAATAAATCTGAATTAATAGGACTTGTTGGCTTATTTGTTTCAGTGGGACAAGTGCAAATAAAATAGACATGAAATGATTAAATTTAGATATTTAAAAGTTTCTACCATGCATATGTAAACAATGGGTTATTTGGAGATCAGCCATAGGCAGGTAAGGAAAAAGTATGCAAAAAGTGACAGTACAAAATGAGTCTTTCAGAAAGATGCATTTCAAGACCTAACCTTCAAAATTATTATCCTTCGAACCAGTAACTGCACCTGTGCCCACCTAGCCTAAAGAAAACTCTAAACATTTCTTTTAAGCATTTCTGCTCAAAGGTATTTTCTATTGTGTCTTATTAGTTGTGGCCAAAATATTTTAAATATCCAAACAAAAAAATTAATGAAAAACTATGCTATAGTCACTCAATGAAACAGTAGGTTAGCCATTAAATTAATATTTTATGAAGGATTTTTACACAGAAAATCCTCTTGTGCTATTTAAATTAATAAAAAAACAACGTTTACCCCATTTTGCAAAAATTAAAAAGAATAACACAGGAACTCTAGAGTAAAACACTACTCTTATACATTGGTCTTAAGAATAAAAATTCCTATAATATCTAAATACAATGTGACATGGCTGTTAAAATTTAAAACACACACTTCTCTGACCCAGATATCCTACTTCTAGGCAATGCTACTCTAGAAACAAAAGCTTTACTAAGCGCAGCTGTAAGTTTAAGAACATTTACTTATCAGGCTGCAGTAATGGCTATTGTGCTTGCCTGGCATGTGAGGACGCGGTTTGAACCGCAGCACCACATATACAATGAAGTACTGGAGCAATGAAAGCCACATGAAAAACTAAATAAAAATTGATTCTGTCTCACAGTCCCTCTCTCTTAAAAAAAAAAAAAAAGCCAATATTTATTACCACATATCTCACAAAAGCCTAAAAACAACCTGAATGCCTATCAAAAAAATAAAAGTTGCATAAACTGTTATAATAATACTATGAAATGTTCTGTAGCTACTAAGTAGAATGTGGTAGATACTATTTACTGTCGTAGTTTACATTCAAGTTATACTGTAAAATGAGAAATGGATGCTGTAAATGTATATATGATACTATACCACTGTTGTATGTAAACATGCTTAAGCTTTTATATACATGTAGCTATCTGTATAAAATTACTTCTTAATGGAATAAAGTATGAAAGTACACCTATTAGACTACTAATATCATTATCATAGGGGAGAATGGGAAGGTCATTCTCCCAAAACAAATAAAAATTCTAACAAAGGGGCTGGTGTGGTGGCTCAACCATTATGGTTACAGCATTTGCCAGGCATGTGCGAGGATGGAGGTTCTACCAACAGTACCACATACGCAATGAAGTGTCTGAGCAACAAAAGCCACATGAAAAATACTAAATAAAATTGATTCTCTCTCTCTCTCTCTGTCCCTCTCTCTAAAAAAAAAAAAAACCTAAAAAATTATAAAAACGCATGTCACAGCAATAAACAGCTACATAAAGTCAGTGATATAACAAGAAATATATAAAACTTGCTTAGAAGATGAAAACAAAATAAATAAAAGCAGTGACTGAATTAAAGGATAGGTTTATGGAAAGACTCAATCTAAACTCCTTTATTACTTCACTTACTAGACATGAAATAAAGCACATAAAATTTACGAAAAAATATTAAGGGGAAAAAGATACCTATATGTATTACAATATGAAATTATACAAAATAACTAAACAAAAAAGCATGCATAAAATAGTAAGCAATTACACCAAAATCTGACCATTAATCTGTGAAAGAAATACATTGATTTTTACTCATATTTTCTAAAAGCTTCACATAATAACTAAACAAAAAAGCATGCATAAAAATAGTAATTTGACCATTGTATCTCTTTGAAAATAACTATACTGATTTTTACTCATATTTTCTAAATGCTTCACATAATAAGAGTTTTATGTGACATTGGAAAATACTTCATACTGTGTTTGATGTGTCAAATCAAAAAATCTTAATAGTTATTAAAGGCTTAAAAAATATTGGCAACATCATCAACTTGATAATCATTTTGAAATTGGACTATAATAAATTCCCTAATAATTTGTAACAATAGAAAACTGTATCAAAATGGAATCTGTTTTGTTCTGGAGAAGTTGCTGTGAACTTTTCTTAGTAATAATCAGTTTTTTGATATGTACCACAATGTTCTTAAGAAAAGCAATGATGTCAATAAGGCCAGAACTAGAAAAATAATCCAGTTCAAAGAGAAAATAAGTCTACTATCTAGCCCACCACCACCACTACCAATATCAAATATTTACTTAGGGCTTAGTACAGGATAGGCATTTTCATACACATCGTTAACCCTCATTAACATCACCAGTTAGGTAGGTAGAGCTTTCATCCCCATTTTAAAGCTAAGGAAACTTAGGCTGGTAAAAGTTAAGTAGCTAGGATTTGACCTGAAGTCTAGCTTCAAAATCCATGCTCTTAGCCACCAAGTTCTACAACAAGGCTAGTCATGCTACTTATTCAATTGAGACTCCACTGAGAGTAGAAGTGTACTATTAAGAAATCCATCTGGACAACAGGCATAAAATGGGACTGTCCCCAATAAGCCAAAACATGCACTCATACTGCCTTCATCTCACACTTGTGAAACTTTGATTTTTATGGGAAAAAAGGCTATTTTCTTCACAACAGAATGCTGAAACGGAATATAAAGATAAGATCATTTATATAATCATCCATTTGTTCTGATGGCTTATGGAGTTCTACTTAAGTCCAAGGAAGAAGGACATCACTTATAGAGTTACCAGAGAATTAAGTTAATAATCAACTCCACGTAATCTAAAAAACTGAAAATTATCACAAATACCAATGAACTAATATCTGTAAATGAAATACCTGATACCTGAAAAGATTTAAGAAAAATGTCATTTGGAAGATTAAACACAAAATTCCAAATATATCAAAAAGCAGTAATAACATTACTATTTTGCAGTGCATTCCATTCTAAGAGACCTTGTGTCATAAAAGAGTAGCTAAATATCAATAGGTCTGAGGCAGAATAAGCAAGGCTTTCATGTACGAGCTAAGGGTCCTAAAGTGTAGATGAACTTTGAAAGAACACAAAGACTTGAAAAACAGGATAAGACAGACTAGTTAAATAAAAATGATCAAATTATGAAGCTCTGAAATGTTAACCCAGGTAAGAGCCAATTTACTAATAAACATAATTACTATTATATTACTAAAGTATTAGTCTCTTAAAAACACCAAGCAGAAACCAAGAAAACAAAAGACAATCATGTTTGGCAGCTAGAACCTTAGAAATCTGACATTATTGTTCCTCATAGCCACAAACCAAGACTAAAGACCTTTCTATTTAAATAGCACATGCCATAGAAGAGCCTATAATACATACAAGTATCTCAAATCTCTTTCTAGGAGCATACACTTAGAAATTTGGTATCTGTATCAAATGATTTTGATAAAGAAGGTCATGGAACAAACTGTAAACAACCTTGACCTTGAAAACTGGTTCTCAAAACCTTTGCCTGCTACGCCTCAGAGGGCTAATATCTAGAATATATAAGGAACTAAAGAAACCAAACTCCAAAATCACAAAAAATCCAATCAATAAAAGGGCTACGGAACTTAAAAGAAACTTCTCTCCAGTGGAAGTCCAGAAAGCCTACAAATATATGAGAAAATGCTCTACATCATTAGCTATAAGGGAAATGCACATCAAAACTTCAATGAGGTACCATCTCACTCCTGTTAGAGTGGCAAAAATGAAAAATTCTAACAATAACAGATGCTGGAGGGGCTGTGGGAAAAGAAGAACACCGTTACACTGCTGGTAGGACTGCAAACTGGTTCAGCCACTATGGAAAGCAATGTGGAGAATCCTCAAAAAATTAAGGATGGAACCACCTCATGATCCAGCTATTCCACTCCTGGGTATTTTCCCAAAAGAGTTAGAATCAGCATATTATAGTGACATGGCTTCATCAATGTTTATAGCAGCTCAATTTACTATAGCTAGACTATGGAACCAACCCAGATGCCCCTCACTCGATGAGTGGATACAAAAACTTTGGTACTTATATACAATGGAATTCTACTCGGCCATTAGAGAAGATGATATTATGGCTTTTGCAGCCAAATGGATGGAGATGGAAAGAATTATACTCAGTGAAGTATCCCAATCTCAGAGACTCAAGGGCCAAATGGTATCTCTTCATCTGTGGAAGCTAGAATACATGGGGAAGCAGTAGGTTAGACAGCTAAACTAACAATAACTTCAAATTGTATGATTTTCAACGCAACAGGGGGATGGCTCACTAGGTTATTTGGAGGTGTAGAGAGGGGGACGGTGGGGGAGGGTGAAAGAAGAACTCCTAGGAGCCTGGAGAGTGGGAATATGGGGGAACCATCTCAGAAGGAGATCTCAGTCCTCCACGAGACATCCATTTAACGCAGGAGTTCTGGGGGAAACAGCAACAGGGGAAACCCAATCTGGGCATCCATGATTTGGCATTAGCTATGGATAACTAAGTATACATACATTGGTTCTTGAGTGTTTGATAACGTTTCCTCCTCAATTGTATCTCTATATACATCTAATAAAAAAAAAAAAAAGAAAACTGGTTCTCAAACTCTGACACCATCAGAATCACCTGGAAGGCTTGCTGAAGCACAATTTGCCAGGTCCTACTGTCCTAGATTCAGATTCAATAAGTCTACGGTGAAGCCTGAGAACTGGTTATTTCTAACAAGTGCAAAAGTGATGCTGCTCTCTTTTAGACCACTTTAAGAACTACTACTCTGAATTAGTGAAAACATAGTACTTGAAAGGCATTCATAGATCCAGCTGAAATAAAAATATTTAAAAAAAGAAAACAAAGTGTAAATGCCTTAACTGATCTACAGTTTACAAGAAAGAATGGCTTACATTTTAAAACATAACTCTTACTCTGTTTATAAAGCAATATGCCTGTGGGAGAATATTCAGAAAAATAAAATTTTAGAATAAAAATCACCTATAAATTCACCTCTCAGGAAAAAAAAAAAAACACTGTTAAAATGCTTTTATTTTCTATTTTTATTTTTTGATACCAGGGACTCTTAACCACTGAGCCATATCCCCAGCATTTTTAATTTTTAGTTTGAGACAGGGTCTTGGTAAGTTGCTTAGGGCCTTGCTAAGGTGCCGAGGCTGGCTTTGAACTTGTGGTTCTCCTTCCTCAGCCTCCCGAGCCACAGGGTTTACAGGTACCTGCTACTGTGCCGCATTTGAAGTTTAATCTTTTAAAACTGGATGTATAGGTAGAATTTTTTGTGTAAAGATTTTTATAAAATAACAAAATATACAAGCAGGTGTTGCCCTGCACAATGCTGTGTGATTCTGTGGTAGCTATGCAAAGGGAGGGTACATTTCCAAATATAGGAATTTTGGTTACTTTCAATACCATGTAAAGGCAAAAGTGCTATAAACTGAGGTCTATAATGAAGATCTCAACTCATCAAGAAAGACATTTACAACATACTGCATTTTAACAAACATAAAGAGGGTGATGAGTGTAAGAAAGAGATCAACCAAAATATAAAGATACGAAAAAAATTTTTGTGCACCAATAATCTGAAGTGTTTTTATTAAAGTGTTTCCATATATTTAGAATTGCAGAGAAAATCTATTTGTCACAAAATATCAATTAAATGCCCATAACTTAAGTTTGCATTGGTAGATTCATATATACAATTTTAATTTAAACATTTAACTACTGAGTTTTTTAATCTTTAAGCAGAGTTTATAATTAGTGTTTTAAAGTTCTACGAAAACTTTTATAATACATGTCAAAGAATATTCTGCAATCACTAAATTTTATTTATGTACCAATGTATAATTCAATGTTTCTTCACTTTTAATAAGTTGAAATTTACCATATCTAGATAAGAATACTCTTTTTAAAAGGGAGGAAAAGAGAGTAACAAGCACTACCGCATCTGGCAATTAATTTAATGTCATCATAAGGATATGCTTTATTTTGGTTGGAAAATGCATTTGGGGCTTTGTAGATCAGTTGATACAAGTCAACCTGATGTTCCTGAAAGAGTTAAAAAGCAAAAACAGGTAACAAAGACAATATTGGGATGGAGAGGTGGTTCAGTGGTAGAGCACTTGACTGGCATATACAAGGACTCAGGTTCAAAGCCCAACACCACGTACACAACCAAGTGTTGGAAAAACAAAAACCAGATGAAAAACTAAATAAAAATTGACTCTCTCTCTCTCTAAAAAACAATATTGATAAATAACCTTATACAAACAGTATCATAAAAGGAATTAGCTCATAATTAACAAATGTAGTAAAGACTCCAAAAGTAAATTATACACTATTCCAGGAAACATTTAAGGCACAAATTTACATATTATAAGTAATAACAGTATATGCATTAATCTCAAATTATCTTTACAGGAAATGGTTATGTTAAACAAAGCCAAACTTAATAGCAAATATTCAATATACTGATCAAACAACATTGTTTATCAGAACAATCTGCACATTCCAAGCATACAATTTATTAAAAATAGAAATTATCAGGTATACTATATATTTTACCACTTGTTCCAGTTTTCATTAAAAGTAGACAAAATGTATTGTGGTAATAGCTTTATTCACATATCAAATATCATGCCACTTCTAATAAGAATTTAAAATATGCAATGTTGATAAATATTCTAATTAAGATTTTTGCCTAATAAGAATAAAACAACAGGTCTCTGTAACAATTTGATTTAATCCTACAAAGAAAAGATTCTGTGTGTAACAAGAATTTTAACAATATGTTATCGCTGCCTACTGGATACATATTAAAATATCAACTTTACATAACCAGTATTAAATGTATTTTGGGGTCAAGAAATGGTCATGAACAATGAAGAAAAGAATTAACTTGTTGTTGTAAATAAAACCTGAAGACTTTCCAACTTATTTCTTCTTGAATATTAGTCAAATAAGTTTTTTTCCAAAAGACATATAAAAGCACAATTATTCACTGGACTGGTGGAAGCATGGTGGTATTATGCCTAAATGATAATGACCATGAATGACTAAGAAAACAGAAGGAAAAGACTAAATTAATGTGAATTTTGTACCACAGTCAGATATATAAGTCCAAAGTCTGGGTGAAAGATGTATTTGCATTTGTTCTTTTTGAAAAATTACCAATTGGTAATAGTTATTAATACATGGCAGACAGTACAATTTCTTAATATTATTGACTTATTGCAGAAAACACCCTACTGAATTAATCTGTTATTAGCATAATTATAAATGCCCTGAATAGTTTCATGAGTTATCAGAATATTACTTATTTTAGTGATTTCTAACCAAATCAGACAAATTGGTAAATTTTTCAGGGGTCTCAGTATAGGATAAGAAAATATTTCCTATGTTTTTTTCTCTGTAGAGACATCTTACCTCTTCCTTCTTCTAATCTATGTCTTCTGATTACACGCTGCCGTTTTTCTTCTTGTCGTAACTGCAGGTGTTCTTCAATATTAACCCCAGGTACAGGGACAGCTACATGATTGACCAAAATAATAATAATAATAATAATAATAATAATAATAAAAACAACAACAGCATGTTTTATAACAGCTAGAACAGATGATACCAATCAAGAAAGTACAAGGTAAAATGAATTAGTTTTACTGCAGGAATTCTTAGCAAAAAGGGGAAAAAGAATCTCATCACTTAATTAATGTCATAATATCAGTTACCAAAAGAGCAATATTGTATATATTAACTCATCCTAATTTTAAGCATGTAATCTAATAGAAATTATTTAAAATTTTAGAATTATTGAATAGAGAATAAGAGGTTCAGTATAATATATCAAATTACCTAAAAGAAGATCTAAAGGTATCATTTCTTTCACTGCATCAAGAATCCCTCTTTGTCTTGCCTCCTGACCATCCAACTCTCTTGCACAAGCCTTGCAACACCCACACACAGCACAGCCAGATTCTCCAGAACCACAACCACAGATCCTATTTAAAAAGACAAGCAACAATAAAAACAGGCTTAACTGAAATTTTTTAGTCTCTCCTTAAAATTCTTTCATGTAACTTCTTTTCCACATTTATGAAATTAAGTAAATTTTAAACACAAGGAATGAACAGATGAATAATTAAAAACAAGAGTTTAGCCATGTGCAGTGGCACAGGCATATAATCCCAGAGACTTAGAAGCCTGAGGCAGGAGGATTACAAGTTCAACGCCTGTCTCAGCAACTTACCAAGGCCCCTGTCTCAAAAAAAAAATAAAATTAAATTAAAAGGCTGGGGATGATGCAGCTCACTGTTAAAGCACCTCTGAGGTCAATCCTCAGTATCCTCCCAAAATTCATAATAAGCCCAGTTTGTCAGCACCATATGTCTTCTCCTCTTCTTTATATACCACCATCTCTCATTCTCTCTGCTCACTATGCCCAATTACCTGTTCTTTCTCTTCTTCTCCGTTGGTTTCATATAAACTGTGAAACATATGGCATATGTTGATAACAAAATAAAGGCAAGAATACTCTCAGAAGTATTCCAGGTGGTGAGTGAAGAACTAACTTCTCAGTCACATATTTTGCAGGTATGGAAACCATACCCTTAATATTACTTGTTGGATCAGTCCTGGTGTTAGGTAAAGACCCAGTTTCATTCTTTTGTATGTGGCTATCCAGTTTTCCCATACCATTTGCAGAAAAGACTGTCCTTTCTCCATTTACAGTCAGACCAACCTTGTTAAAACCTCATTTAAGGCTATATGTGAGGGTTTACTTTGGAGCTGTCTACTCTTCCCTTGGTTTATAAAAACTCTCTTATGCCAGGATCACACTTTGATTACTTTTGCTTTGTAGTTAGTTTTGAAATTAGGAAGTGTGAGGAACTTGTTCTCCATTAAGATTTTTTGACTATTAGGGTCCCTAGGAATTCTGAATGAATTTTAGGGTACATTTTTCTGTTTCTATCTTTTGAGGCAAGAAGTATCATGGGATTTTGATAGGAATTACACTGAATGTGTAGATTGCTTTGGGTAGTATATGCATCTTTACAATATTAAGTTCTTTGTACTTGAACACATAGAACATGTTTCCAAATTTTTCTATCTTTAATGTCTTTCACTAGTGTTTTATAGTTTTCATTGTACATATTTTCCGCTTCTGTAAGTGCATTACAAAATACTGTTTTCTTTTTGATGTTACTGTGATTGGAATTTTTGTAATTTTCTTTACAAATTATTCATTGTTAGTGTTAAGAAGTGCAACTGAATTTTGTGTGTTGACCTTGCTGAATTTGTTCTTTAGAGCTTTCTACGTATGAGATCATACTATCATACTGTCTTTGAACAGAGATAATTTTACTTCTTTCAAATTTGGATCTTTTATTTTTTTATTCCTGCCTTATATTCTTGCCTAACTACAAGAAATAAAACCATGAATAAATACGTAATATATCATCAAATTAAAAAGTTCCTGCACAG
>PVKS010011640.1:0-56050 GCA_004027875.1 Aplodontia rufa | reverse complement strand
TTTTTTTTTCAAACAAGTTAATTATTTCTCATTAAATTCTACACTCCGTTTGTTACATTTTTTTTTGTTTATAGCACATGGTGATAAACAAGACAAAGTCAAGCAGAAAGCATTTGTGGAGCCATATTTTAAAGATGATCAGAGGTAAGTGGGTCTTGATTAATATCAGCAAGGCAATTACAAGTACAACAAGCTGTCTCTGTTGGACTGTCTCTAAGCTGTTACATTGCCATTTTGATTAAAATGGTCATTTATTTTATTATCATAACCAAAAAAAACTCACGAATAAAAATGACAAACTCTACAAGTAAGGAAATCTTTACAAGCACTCCTCATTTTTTTTTTCATTTGTTCAGTATAGTCTTACATATTGGAGGGAGTCATTGTTACACATTCATGAACACATGGATATTGACAAAGCAAGCCAAGGCTGATGCCAGTTCATGATCTCACCCTTTGAGTTCTCCCTCGTCCCATGTTTCCCCTACTTTACTCCCATGTTATTGGGCTTCTCATGGTCGTCGAAGGTTCCCTGCTGGATTGATAACCCCCCGAGTCCTCATTTTTTAAAAAAGAGTAGCTATAGTTTCTCTGCTGTGTTGTAGCGAGTACTACATGTTTATTTTATTTTGAACCTTGAGAATGTATTAATTTTTATTCTGTTACTTTTACATAATATAAGGTTTTTAGATGGTGAACCTTAAGTTGCCTTGCTTTCAAATTATGAGATTTATTAAACCTTCCAAACAACAAACTTGAAGCATAAATGACTGGGAATCATAATGCTATTTTCTGCCCTTTACACACAGATTTCAATTCTGTTGTTTTTCAGTCATATATTCTTAAAGGCAATTCAAGGCATAATAATTCATCAGAAAAACTTTTTGTTTTCTTTGTGAGTCACTCAGTAAGTTATTCCTTATATTTTTAATTCTGCTGAGTTTTAGAGAACTAACAGGCTAAGATGAATTTGTATTGATTCCTCTGAGACTTTAATAGAAAAAAGTTGTCATTTTGTTAATTCTTGGACAGGAGGTATAGGTCAGAGGTACAACACTTCCCTAACATGTGCAATGCCTTGGGTTAAACCCTAGCTTAATTCTTTTTCTTTATTTTTCAGTTTTCCAAAGAAATGATATGCTCATATCCCAAATGTAAATAGTAGTTTTTTGTTTCCACTGTCATTGTAAACTCATGCACTTAAATATATTTGGTATGTTTTAGTCCATTGCAGGGCATCCTTCTTGACAGAGTAGTAGTCTACTCATCCATAGGTAATGTGTTCCAAGACACCCAGTGAATCCCTGGTACCACTTGGAGTTCTGAACCTAGTTTTTCTCATATACATACTACCCAGGTGAAAACTTTCACCTTTTCACTTAAAGTATTTTGAAGCTACTTTCTGGCATGTCCTAATTGCCAACATCAGTTTTTATGTACTTTGGGAGCATTATTAAATAAAATAAGGTTTTCTTGGATATAGGCATTCAGTTCCACTCTAGTCGAGCTGATAACCAAGATGGCTATGGGAGGTGCTGTATATAGGGTGAATGCTGGACATAGGCATAATTCACATCCAGAGCAGCCTGAAGAAGGCAGTGCAAGATAAATCACACTGCACAGAATTGCATGCAATTTAAAACTTCTAAGTTCTATGTTTCTGGGACTTTCCATCTAAATTTTTTAGATTTTATTTGGCCACAGGTAAGAAAAAGCAGAAAGTAAAACTTAGGATAAGGGAGACAAATTATACTCAACTTGTCCCAACTTTGGCCTTTTTAGAAGTCTCTCTGAATGAATTTTACCCTAGCCTTCTTTGCTTAGCTTCCTTGTTTCTGATTTGATTAGATCTTCTAAGCTGTCTTGTACTCTTCCTGCCAAAGGCCTGAAATCTGCCCTTTCTCCAGGAACCCTAGTTCCTTTTGACATTCTGGCCACAGTCTGGCCAGGAGTTCTGTTCATTGCTGTGGTTATTCATTGTTTGTAGACCTTTTAAGTGGACAGTACTTACACTGTTAGTTCCAACTCATCTTTAGGCCTATAGGTTTTTTACATCATCTCTTTTGCCTTTCTTTTATATCTCCTTTCCCTTGCTACTGGAAAATCTCTCTTCTTGGTTCTACCAACGTAATTCCTCAATTTTCTTTATTTCATAATACACATGTAGAATGCTGTCAGAATAATATAATAATAGTTTAAGATTTTTTGTGGGTTTTGTTGTTAAGATACATCTTTCTAGAAATGTACTGCCAAATCACTGTTTTATTTACATAGGATAATTATTTCTGTGTAGTTAGACTACCAACTCATTACACAAGTTTGATTTTGCTTTTGATTTTGAGGAAGGGATTGGGTTTTTTGCTTGTATATTACATTCTTTTTTAAATTACATAAAATATGTACATTGTTACCAGGGGCTACAAAAGATATATTCAGATAAATCTAGTTTCTATCTCTGTTTCTTTTATCTATTAGCTCTCCGTCCCTAAAATTTGAATTAAAATTTAGTGTTTCTTCCATCTTAAAAAAAAAAAGCAAATACATAGATATAGTACTATTTCTTCCCCCTTAGACAAATGGTAGAATGTTATATAAACTATGATTTTTTTTCTTTTAACCATATATCCTAGAAATCACTCATTGTATATGATAATAGTCCTCTTTTTTTTTTTTAAGCTTCACAGTGACATCATTTTGTGATTATACTAGTTTTATTCCCTAGCAGTGGACACTCGGGTTGCTCACAGTCGTACTAGCACACACAGTATATCTTTGTACTTGCCCTTTTCGTATTTTTGCTTACACGTCTTTGGGATAGATTCTTGAAAATAGGACTCTAGAGCAATAACTCCTTTTAAAGATTCACTAAATTTTTTTTAAAAGTGGTTTTATTTATTCTGAAGCAACTAGATAGCCAGAGAAACAGGAAGTACATAAGGATGATAAAGGAATCAGTGTAACTTGGTTACTTTCCCCACTGAGAATTCTAGCAAACCCTAGGAAGATGCATTGTGTAGTGTCATGGACAAGAAGCTTAGTGACCTTTTAGGTGATGCTTTATTTGAGGTCTGCTTGATACTGTCTATTAGTAGATTCCCTGATATATTACAGTACACTTCAAAAATATAATAGATAATATTCAGAGGAAATGATGAGCCAAAATGTATTCTACATAAACTTAGGACTCCATAAACTCTTTGAAAAAGAGATATAGTAATATTTTTTATCCATTCATATAGTTGTAGTAATATTTTTTATCCATCCTTTCTAGATCTCCCTTTTTAAATTCACAGAATGTTCTAGAGATGAGGGTTCTTGGGTTAAAACACAAAAAGGGGCCAGATGCAATGTTGGATGTCTGTCTTTCCAGTTACTGGGGATCCTGAGGCAGGAGGATTGCAAGTTTGGGGCCAATCTGGGGCAACCTAGTGAGACACTGTCTCAAAATAAAATGTAAAAAGAGCTGGGGTAGAACACCCCTGGGTTCAATCTCTAGTACCACAAAAAAATAGGACCTATAAATTCATTTACTTGTAAATACAGCAGTTAAAAATTATTTTAAGGAAATTGCCTGTCAACTAGAAGGGCATGTGATCCAAATAAGCAAACTATATGTGCAAATATTAACTCTTCTTTTTTCCTATCTTTTAAATTTTAATTTTTCTGCATTTGACTTCTTAAAGCAAGTTACACGTACATTAATTTTTTTAAAACTTTGCATTTCCTACTTGTTTCTTCCCAGAGTACTTCATAACACATTAACCAATACCACTTTAATCCATACTTCAGTGGCTTTGACCCTTCCTAGGTGTCCAGTAGTTCAGAATAGAATGCATTTAAAGATTAGTACAAATATTAGCTGTGCCTAATATTTTGAAGAACTCAGGATAGGTGGAGGCAGCAAAAAGTTTTTCTTTCAGACACAATTGCAAGTGGCGTACAAGCAGAGAAATCTGTTCTTTTGGGGAGGAGTAGGTAAACTCTGAAATCTAGGTTCTTAGTTCTAGAAAACTAGGACAGTATCTTTCTTGGTTACATTATACAATACCAATTCCTGAGTTTAATGATATAATATTTGTTTTTAAATAGTTTATATTTTACCTCCTAACCCTTACTATTTTCTGTCAAAGACAGCAATAGGAAATAATAGTTCTTCAGTTAAGGAGCCAGGTGTGGTGATGTATGCCTGTAATCCTAGCAGCTTGGGAGGCTAAGGCATAGTTACTTGGCTTATAGTAGGCATTAATATTTGATAAAGTGATGTTTGTTTTTCTGGTATACTGAATTAGTATATCAAATGTAATGAGTAAGTGGGGATTATTTCTCCTTTGAGCTCTCATCTTTATTAATTCAAATCTTAAATATCTTTGTAGTAGCAAATTGGTTCATATTAAAATCAATTCAATTTGTTCCCACAGAGAGACTAGCTTACAAAATTTTCCTCATATTGAGGTAGTTCGGAAGAAAGAAGAGAGAAGAAAGTTGCTTGGGCACACGTGTAAGGAATGTGAAATTGTAAGTACTAATAGAACTATTATTGTGCTTTGTTTTTCAATATGGCTTTATAGATAAAAAATGCATGGTTTAAAAATCATAGATACTAATCATATTTATATCCAGAAACCTTGTTTGAGCCAAGTATAATAGAAGGGAATAAAAAATGTATGAGCTATGACCTTAGAGAAATAGATGAAAATGAAAGTTCTCAATTTCTCGTAGATAAGCAGCCTAAGCATATTTCTTATGGTCAGTTTGATGTTGATGCCATTTTTCTTCTCTGTATGTATTTGGAAAGACTTACATACATGTATTGTTCAGGGAAATTTTTGATATTTCCATTGGAAATATTTGCTGTGATAATTATTCCTTTCACCAGCACTCTCAGGAAATTAGTTACACTCATAATTTTTTAACAATAACTGGTACCACCATGTTTTCACATTTTTCCCTATTCAAAATGTGATGAATAAGCTTTCCTTCATCCATAGAAGGATGTTGAAGTAGTTAATACTAATTAGATGTTGAAGTTCTTAGATATTACAGTAGTTAGTACTAATTTTCTTATTACTAAATGGTCCCTAAGTTTCATTAAAATATCTGTTTTTCTTTGTTTCCTTGCCATGCAGCAATTTACTTCCCCATTTAAATTTCCTTTTTAACTACTATGAGCTCTGTGTTAGTCAGCTTTTCATCACTGTGACAGATTGCCTAAGATAAACAGCTTAAAAGGAGGAAAGTTTTATTTTGGCTCACAGTTTCAGTCCATGGTCCCTTGGCCCTGTTGTTTTGGGCTATGACAAGAGAGGACATCATGGCAGAGAGCACATAGTAGAGCAAAGCTGCTCACTTCATAGTGGCTAGGAAGCAAAGAGGGAGAAGGGGCTAGGGACCTGTTACATCCTTAAAGAGCCAGGAATGGTAGCGTACATCTTTTAGTCCCAGCTTAGCTAGTAAGGAAACTGAGCCTCAGGAGGATACTTGAACCCAGGAGTTCATAACCAGCCTTCTCATCATAGTAGACCTCATCTCAAAAAAAAAAAAAAAAGTGATCCAAACTATAACAAGCTAGAAAATTTGGTAAGTAAACACATTAAAATTATATGTGAAAGTGTGAACAGATTGCCATGTTGGTAAGCGTGTGGTGAAAATATGCACTCATAGTGGGAATACAAATTGGCATCACTATTTTAAAAAACAATTTGGTAATATATGAAAAATCACCTATATCATGAATTTTCATAACACAATTTGAATATATCATGATTTAAAGAACATTATCAAAATTTCCAATTTTTAGTTATAAGCATAATTCTTCATGATCTAAAACTAATTCTACTAGTTTGAAAATAGTCTTGTGGGGCTGGAGTGATGGCTCAGCAGTTTCAGCGCTTGCCTGGCAAGCATGAGGACCTGGGTTCAAACCCCAGCACCACGTACACAACTAAGGGTTGGAGCAACTAGGCCATGTGAAAAATTAAAGTTGTTTCTCTTTCTCTGTCTCTCTCACTGTCCCTCTCTCTTTAAAAAACAAAAGAAAAGAAAATATTCTTGTGCTAGAAACACCATTAATTTGCTTTTCCTCTCACGGTCATTTTCTGTGCTGTTGTCCAACCTCTGTTAACCATTGTTTCATACATTGTACGTAGTTTTTTTTTCAGTTGTTTAAGGTAGGGGGGTGAATCATTCCCTTTTATTCCTTCATGACCAGAAGTAGTCACTTGCCCTTCCCATGTACTTAAATACTATCTGTCTGCTTACAGTTACTAAATTTATCCCATTGCCTATTCCATGTGGAATGTGTAATATACATGCAGAAGTGTAATAGTTTCGATAGCAAATTCCACACGTCCAAAAGCAAATATAGACTTTCCACATCCAATTCTCAAACTTCACTACAGAGTCTTCTCCCATTGAGTCTACCTTGAAAACATATCTCTTGTCCATCTGCTCATTATCTGTACCACCAATGCCTTGGGCCAAGTGCTCTCCTCTTTTCATTTTTTATTTATTGTTTTAATAAGATTTGCTTTTTAGAGCAGTTTTAGATTCACAGCAGAAATGAGCACAGCATTCCCATGTATGTTCACAGTGAACTTTCAACACAGCAGTGAATGGTCTTTTTTTTCTCCATAGTAATCATTTTAGAATGAAAGCTAAGTCGTGTTACTTTCTGCACAAAACCTTTCAGTGTCTTTTTAGCTCACTGAGACACAGAATCTAAAGTCCGTATCAAGAACAATAAACTGGCATGCCACCCTCCTCTCTGGAGTCTCCTGCACTCTCGCGTGCGTGCTGTGTTGCAGCTGCACAACCTATGGTTGTCTCTCAGCTGCGTCTTGATTTCACAGCAGTGTTTTTTCCAGTAAACTTTGTGTAAGGTCATCCATCCTATACCAAAGTTAGACTAAGGGGGCAAAACCTTATAGTTAGGGCAATGAGAATGATGAGAAAAGATGCTTGAAAAACAGTGTTCCAGAGATTCTCTGTAAATCTTTATATAGAATTAAAATGTATAAAAATTTTTTTTGCTTCCAACTTAGCTTCTAACCCTAAATCTTATCATTCTCATTAGATGATATCTTTGCCAAATTATCATATTGATTTCCATCTGAAGTATAAAATGAAAGAATTGGCTAGAGTATGCAACTACTACCTGAGGTCTAGAGCTTGAAGACCTGTAATTATTACATCCACATTTTATCCATGTTTGCATGAAGTTCAAATTCTTTATGATCCATAGTTGCAAAAAGCAGTGTTCCTTTGATCCTAATTTAAAATACAACTTACAAGGGGAAGTCATGATCCTATAACATTTAAGTGTAAATTTTTATTTCAAAAATATCTAGAGGGCTGGAGCGGTGGCTCAGCGGTTTCGGCGCTTGCCTGGCAAGCACGAGGACCTGGGTTCAAACCCTAGCACCACATACGCAACTGAGTGTTGGAGCAACTAAGGCCATGTGAAAAACTAAATAAAGTTGTTTCTAAAAAAAAAAAAAATATCTAGAGATAAAAATATAAATTTCTTTGAAACACTTATGTTATATCTAAATCACAGTTGAGAAAACTGCGGACCTGAATATTTTTTACTGGTCTGGCAAAATGAAGAATTTGTACCAGTACACAAATTAACTATGTCACTAAGCACACAGTAAAGTTGAGCTGGCATTTTGTTTTTTTATTGTAAGCCTTTATTGATGAAGTAGGGAGTATACTGATTTACATTATGATACAGCTCTTTTTCTTACTTGTGAAATAAACATTTCACAGACCAGTCCCAGCACTGGTTGGTCTAAGGAATTAATGCTGAAGTTTAATTACTGATATTGTAATCAGTATTAAGTTGCTTTAGAGTGCTTAATATTTCAATAAGTGACTTCATTTGGCTTTTACTTTATAATCAGTAAGTATGACACTCCTTTTGTCATTCTTAAGTGAAAAAACTTTCCAGTTTTTGTTATTAGTATTATGCAGATATGCCAGCAGAAGAAAGAGAAAAGAAGTTAGGTTCCTGCTCAAGACACCGATTTCGCTACATTCCACCCAACACACCAGAGAATTTCTGGGAAGTCGGTTTTCCTTCCACACAGACTTGTATGGAAAGAGGTGAGAGTGTAGATTGTAGGATTTTGGAATTAATTGTATTAATAGTGTATTTACCAAAGTCTGGACATTAACCTTTTTTTCATGATTCTGCTGCAATTTGAGTGCTAGTTCTGTGTCATAAAACTAAATTCCTGAAGATAAAGGACTTGCCTTCAGCTCCTCTGTTAAGTTATTTGAGATCAAATATTATAATTACTTGAATGAGATTATATATGCATTATCTTGTTTGTTATTCAAATTTCAGAAAACTTTCTTTTTCATCAAAATACTTTCAATAAAAGAATCTGCTATTTTAGATTTTAAAACCTCACGCAGAATGGGAATTAAAAAGGATGTTGGTTAGATTGTTGACATGCCATTTTAGATAGGGCACTCACATTTTAATATAATTTGAGTATGTACAGTTTTAAAACTACCAATAAAAGATCATGAGTAATGATTTTCGTTCTTACTGTCTTCACAGCATTATCACTCACTGGAAGTGCAATGTTAAAAAAAAACACAGGCACATACCTTCCTTATTTTATATTAATTTTCTCTTAAATTTAAATGTGGTGCTCTGAAGTCCTCATGTTATAATAACTATCTTTGGGTCAGCATGCTCCCGTTACTGCACTCAGGCTAGGACTAGCAGTCTGATCATTGTCAGTACAGTCATGCACTGCATCACTGCATCACAACAGTTCCATCCACAATGGATCACAGATATACAACAGTGATTCCATAAGATTATATTGTGCAGCAGGGATATTCTCATATTAGTTTGTATTCATGCACTCTGACATGACATATTTCTTAAGACATGCCCCCATCATTAAGCCATGTGTAGCTGTATTTGGGCAATATAATCATTTGTAGTCTTTAAGGTATGAACATTATTGTAACCATTGGTCCAAATGAAATGAAATGCTGCAGAGCCCTTAACCATAAAAGAGCCATTAGGTTAAGCTGATCCTTTTCACAAGCCTATTGTTGTGAAAATTCTAGGGAAGCTTACAAGAATATCTAATAGCTAGTCCTTATGATAGGACCTCTTTAACTCAAGATTTTACTCCCTATGTTACTACATACTTAGGCCCTTTGGGGGGGATCATATATAGTTCAAAGCTCATTTGTACAGACATTTAATCAGATAGTCTTTTTAATAAAAGAGTGCACTTCCGTGCTTTGTGAAAATTTTTAATTCAAAATTATCCTAAAACATAAAGAATTAATATTTACTTGAAATTTGTGTACTTTGCTATGTTCGCAATGAAGAAGTTGTTAATAAAAAAAAAAAGCCAGTAGACAAAATATATTAGCTAAGTAGGGATTTATCCAAAACTCTTTAGTGTATTTTGCTGTTTTCACCATGATCTGAAGACATTCTAGTTATAGGTTAAGTCTTGTCTTGTGGTTTAAAATTCTGTTTTATGGGGCTAGAGCTGTGGCTCAGCAGTTTCAGTGCTTGCCCAACATACATGTTCAAACCCCAGCACCACATACACAACTAAGTGTTGGCGCAATGAAAGCCATATGAAAAAATAAAAATTGATTCTGTCTCTCTCTCTCTCTCTCTTTCATTGTCCCTCTCTCTTATAAGTAAATAAATTCTGTTTTATGAAAAATCTGTTTTTCTGAGATGTGACTGGAAAATGCAGTAATGTTCAGAGTACACATAGCTTGAATTTCAGATTTATGACATTTAATTAGTAACTTTCAGGTCTTAGATCTATGGTTGTAAGTTATAGAGAAATATCTAAAAATTTTACCCACAAAAAAATATAACATTGAATAAGCATTCGATGATACGATTACCACCTAGAATTTTAGTTCAGCCTTGCCATCTTATTCTGGTCTCAGTTTGCTGTAAGGTCTAGATGCATGACTAGCAATACGGGAGAATCTCCCTCACTTTTAGAGACATTTCAGATATTTAACTGAGATAGTTTCTCCAAAAGATGCAAAGTCTTGGGCACCTATTATATTTCCAATTCCCTCATTAACAAGTCAGATTAAGTCCCCTTGACATGATGTCTCTGCCTGGTCACCACGTAGGATCAGATAATATGGCTAGAACCTGTGTTTGTATCCCTAGTAAGTCCCAGGGGTGTGATAGAGCATACTCCTTCCCTGAAAATTACATGCTTGAAAACACCTTGGGAGAATCTTACTGTTCTGAAGAGTATAGAGGCATGTCATCCAATGAAACAGCAAAAAATCCTTTTAAGAAGCACCTGGAATTTATCATAATAGAGTTCATCATGTTCAGTAGCTGGTTCCCATTTGCAATCTCTGGGAGGCAGAATAAGAACATGCCTACAAGCTTTATTCTGAAATTAGAGTTTAGGGGAGGTTCCAGCTCTTCCACTTCCTAGCTTTGTGAACTTGAGCAAGTTATTCAACCTCCCTGACTCTCATTACCTCATTAGTGAAATAGGTATAGTGAATCTACTTTAGAGGAGTGTGAGAGTTATCTAATATATCAAAGTATTTGATAAATGTTTGCAGCTTTTATTGTTCCAATAAATGAGCAAACTAGTGCTAAATAATGATCATTCATTAGCATTGCATAGCTAATGCTAATCAGAAAAACTGTAAACTTAGAAGGCATTAAATAACATAAATATTTACTGGATGTATATTGAAAGAAATAAATGTATGTTGCAAATATATATTCTAAATTTATAATTTTTTTTAAGGTTACATTAAGGAAGATCTTGATCTTTGCCCTCGTCCAAAAAGACGGCAGCCTTACAACGCAATGTTTTCTCCAAAAGGCAAGGAGCAGAAGACGTAGATTTTGAAGCAAAAAACAGAAGGATAAAGGACAGTTTTCCCCCTTTTAGTTATTTATAGTTAAACCTGGTGTTAAACATTGATTTTTTGATCTTTTGTAAATTGCTTTATAAATCATTTTTCTATTAAAAATATTTTTAAATGGCTTTTATTTACCACACAACTATTTAAACGGTGGATGTGTTTATATTTCTAGCTTTTGCACCTTTAAAACAATAAGGTGCTTTCATTTTGCACACTAACTTAAGAATTGTTTATTTACTTTATTTGGTAATTACAGTTTTGAAAATACAATGGTTGTCTAATTTGTTCTTCCCAAATCTTTTTTACTCCATCTTTCCTTACATTTACATTCAGCTTGACTTCATGGTTAATCATTACAGATTTTCATTCTCTTATTAAATCAGTTGCCTTCTTATAGTTCATACCAGATTCTGACATGTAAGTCTTTCAAAAACAAGTCTAAGGGGTGGGATTATAGCTCAGTGGTAGAGCACCATAAAAAAAGGGGGGTAATTTTTTTTTCCTAAAGAGAGAAATTAATTTAGTTTTTTTTTTCATGTGGCCTTCATTGTTCTGACACTTTATTGTGTACATGGTGCTGGGGTTCAAGCCCATGTCCTCATGCATGCCAGGCAAGTGCCGAAACCACTGAGCCACCACTCCCACTCTAAAAAAACGCTAAAATTTATTAACCCACCTAACTCTTCAGTGTCTTTCTTTGTTGAATTGAAATGACATATTACTTTGTAGTAAATTCTTTTCAGAGTATTTCTCATAATATCCAGCTATTTGATACAAATTTTCTTTTCATCATTTTTTTAAATCTAGTACAGTTTTCAAGCTGACTTTGGTTCTTCTCTGCCTGTGTGTTCAAGTTCCTTTGTTTTATCTTTTCTGTTTTTGACTAAGGTTATGAAATACCAATTTGGCCTCAAAATAGACTTAACCAGTTTAACAACTTTCTTTTTCTCCAAGAGGTAGTCACTGAGTCATTGAGATAACCACATCTTTTCATGGAAATTTGTTAACCAATATCTTTTTTGCATGTTCCTTTAATCCATGTTGTCAGTATTATGTAAGCAGAAATAAACGAGACACTGAATGGAATGCTTCACTAAACCCCAAATAACCTTATAGAAAAAGTCTTCACATCTCAGGAGTTCCTAAAATCTCAGTAACCAGAATTGTTACATGGCTACCTCTCATAATAACTGGTAGAGATAGAATTAGAACCCAGTTGCCTACTTCCAGAATCAGTGCTTACATCCCATATAGCATAGTGCGCAGGACTTAGACACCTGGATTTGGACAGGGTACCACAGAAAGGGTTCCTTTTACATACCTCCAGTAGATTTTCCTTTTTAGAAACAGAGGAATAGATCATCTACCTAATAGTAGCTTGAAACATCTAGCCCGTTTGTAATTAGCATTTTTCATTTTGTCTTTGGTCACCCTGTGAGGTTAGACAGACAGTTCTCTTTTCATCTGCTGTTGACCAGCTCACTCTTAAATGGAGTACTGAATAGACCTTTTTTGTTCAGCATCAGAGATCAAATACATGTTCTTACACATACTAGGCAAACCCTGTACCACTGAACTATACCCTAAGCCCCAAAATACACATTTGTTAAACCTCTTGAGTTAGAAGGATGCATTTAAATTCAAATGGCAGTTTATGACATAGTACACTCTCAAACTTTTCTTTAAAAAATGGTGTATTTACATATTCAATGCAATCCCCATCAAGATACATTCATCACAGTTATAGAAAAATCAATTCTGAGATTCGTTTGGAAGAATAAGACACTCAGAATAGCCAAAGCAATACCTAGTATATTGTGAAGCAGAAGCATCATAATATCTGATCTGAAATTGCTCTAGTGTGATAGTAACAAAAACAGCATAGTATTGGTATGAAAATAGACATGAAGGCCAGTGGAATAGAATAAAAGACACAGAGGCAAATCCACCAATCTAGCCTTCTGGTATTTGACAGAGTGGCAAAAATAATCTTGGAGAAAATACAGCCTTTTCAATAAATGGTGCTGGGAAAATTGGACAGCCATGTGCAGAAAAATGAAATTAGACCCTTATCTCTCACCCTACACACAACTCAAATTGAAATGTATCAAAGACTTAGGAATTAAACCAGAAACCTTAGAACTGTTAGAAGAAAATATAGGATGAACACTGCAGCAGACAGGAGCTTGCACTGACTTTCTTAACAAGACCCCCATAGTGCAGGAAATAACAGATCAATAACTGGGGTGCCTTTAAACATAAAAGCTGTACAGCTAAGGAATCATTCAATAAAGAGAGAGCCTACAGAACGGGAGAAAATCATGGCTAGTTACTCCTCTGACAAGGGACTAATATCCAGGTAATACAAAGAACTAAAAAATCTTAATACCAAAAACAACCCAATCAAATGGGCAAAAAAATTAAATAAATACCTCTCACCAGATGAAATACAAAAGGCCAATAAATATAAGAAAAAATGTTCAACATCTCTAGCAATCCAGGAAGTGCAAATCAAAACTACATTAAGATTTCATCTCACTCCAGTCAGAATGGCAAAGATTAAGAATACAAACATGCTGGAGAGGCTATGGGGAGAAAGGAGCATTTGTACATATTTGGTAGAAGTGCAGACCAGTACAACCACTCTGGAAAGCAACATGGAAAAAATTAGGGATGGAACCACCATAAGACCCAGCTATCCCACTGCTGGGTTTTTTCCAGATGATGTAAAATCAGCACTACACAGCTACATCAATGCTTATAGCAGCACAATTCACAATAGCTATATTATGGAATCAACTCAGATGCCCATCATTGGATGAATGGACCAAGAAACTGTGGTATACATTTTTATACAGTGGAGTTCTCAGCTATTAAAAAGAATGAAATCAGGCCTGGAGTGATGGCTGTGGTTAGAGTGCTTGCCTGGCATACACTAGGCCCCAAGTTCGAACCCCAACACCGTGTATACAACTGGGTGTCTGAAAAACCAGAATCAGATGAAAAATAAATTTAAAAATTGATTCTCTCTTCCTCTTTAAAAAAAATGAAATCATGGTCTTTACTAGTAAATAGATGGAAATGGAGAAAATTCTACTAAGTGAAATTAGCCAAACTCAGAAACTCAAAGGTTGAATGTTTTCTCTCATATGTGGAAACTAGAATAAAACGAAGGGAAGGGTGAGAGCAGGACAAGATTATATAATACATTCATCAAACATGGGTTAACGATTTGGGAAAAGCTTAGTTGAGTTGGGGGGGAAGAGGAGTGATATAAACACTGTATGGTATACTTTGCACCTCTGAGATGCTGAATAGTTCCCATGCAGTCTTTTAAAACAGGAAAATATATCTATATATAGAGAAATTTTTACATATAGATACCTGGGGGGGCGGTAATCAGTGGAGGAATGAGACTAGAGAGAGGGAGAAAGAAGGGAGTGCTGGGGAGGGAACTGGATCAAAATATGTGCATATAATGTGTGCATGTATGAATGTGTAACAAATACTTCATTATGTAAAACTGCAATGCACCAACCAAAAGCTATTTTATATAAAGAGGCTTTATACATTTTAAAGTATTTGTATAATATGCATATTAGATAGTATATTAATTCAAATGTATGTCATTTGCTGGTTATGTATAGTTTTATATAATTTCAGGTTGCCTGCAAGCTTTTTGAAGTTGAAAAGGTTTGATTTAAACTTTGGCAACATGCAGAGCTTATGCATCAGCACTTAACACATTTCCTGCCCTTGATAAATAGGTACTTGGATTAAACCATTTGAAAGCTAAGGTTGCCAAAGGCAGCAGATTGAAGGACTTCCCATCATGGGTACCCAAAGGTATGTGGAAGACAAAATATGTTACCTTGAGAGAGAAGCCAAATGAAACACATATGCACCTGAAAACCTTTCATGCAGTGAAATATTTTCCCTGTCCATCTGGAAAGTCTGCTGCTGGGCGTAGGTGTGTTAGTGTAAACTGCATCTGACACATGTATTTTAAGTTGCATTAAGGGCGATCTTAGGTGCTCTAAAATAATAATGACTTTGAAAGACTACAGAGTTTCCTCCAGGGCTGAAATGGTGGCTTGGCGGTTATGGCACTTGCCCGGCATGTGCGAGTATGTGAATTCAAACCCCAGCACCACATACTCAACAATGTCTCTGAGCAACAAGGGTCACATGAAAAACTAAATAAAGATTGTTTCTCTCTTTCACTGTCCCTTGTGGGGGCATCATTTGTCCTCACCACCTCAGGCTTCCGGCCCTGAGGGCAGGCGGGACAATCCGGACCAGCTGGATTGTCCCCTGGGAGCCGATCAGGAGGTGAGTGCCGAAGGCTGGAACCTGGGTCCACCTCGTGTGGGGACCCCTTCCCTCCCAGCCGGGGAAACGAGGCAACTGAGGCAGAAAAAGTTAGGCAGTTCAGTGTAGGCAGAGCAATGTGGGTTGATAAGGAGATCACCTTTTCCGAGAAGGCAAAGACATCCCCCAATGCTAATGAGGGTCTGATAAGATAGGCCCAGATGCAGACACTCCCTGCTGCTAAGCAAGGATCCATGCCTAAGGCATGGATCAAAGAACCTAATGCATGGATCAGAGACTGGACCAGAATTCCCATCGCCTGTACAGCGGCAGGGAACCAATGACCAATCCAGGAGAGGTTGTCATATAAAAGGGGCAAACCTCACTGCCTCATCGGCTTTGTCCCCTTCCCCGACTCTGGGGGAAGTCTGCTCTTTTCCCTGTACTTTACTTTCTATAATAAAACTTGTCTACTACGCTTGCCTCGGTGTCCCTCGGTTTCATTCTTCGACTCCGAGAGGACACGAACCCGACATCCACAACACCGGCATCACAACCACACGCAGTTGATGGCAGCTCAGAATCCCTTTTATTATCCAGGCACACAGGTTTTTATATGGAGGGGAGAAGCCAAGGAATCAATAATCCTTCTAAGGGAGTTGCCAGGGGTTATGCAGATTTTGAGTACAGATAAACAACTGGGGAACCGCCTGTGGTTAGCACATTCTAACCCACCCTAATCTTTATTTTGCATAACAATTAGGAAGCTTAACAAAGCAGGACCTAGCAGCCCTTCCTGAAGGAACTTATAGAAATAGTAATAAGATCACTCTAGGACAGCTGATGAAATGGGGGTGAAGGCTAGACCCCAACAACAGTCCCTCTCTCTCTTCTTTTAAAAAAAAAAGCTTCCTCTAAAGAGTGTCTTTAATTCACAATTCAATTACAAAAAAAAAGTAATGTTACATAAATCAAATAGCACAATCTCATTTATTCAACAAACATTATCAAGCATTTTACCAGGCACAATACTAGGTGCAGGGTCAGAATTGGGCAAAATTCGAAGCATTTTCTCCCAAAGTGCAAACTTTTTAAAGAAACATACCTAAACCCCTTGTCCTAGACACATTAACATAACAAGCATAAATTTAATTTTGAAAAATGACGCTTCAGGAAAAAACATTTGAATTGCATCTCAAATTCTATTATTAAGCTATCTGTTTCAACAAGCCTAGCAGTTTAAGAGACAGTCTTTCTCTAGAAAGTGGTGATGTTAGAATGGTTCTTTAGTAAACTAAAGTATCCTTGTACTTTAGAGAACTAGCATAACCAGCTTGTGCTAGTTCTCTACCATGGACTCAAAGAATTAAGGAAACAGTGTCTGCTTTCACACCAGCAGAGGCCAGAAGAGAGCTACTTTGGGAGAAATAATCGGTTGGAAACTAAGGGATAAGCATTCAAAAGAAAATGTATAGGGTAAATAGGATATGAGTTGGGTATCTTTGGCACAGTAATGAAAGTTCATTGGGCTAAAATGAGCTTTCATTAAAGCTCATTTTATTGGAATAAAACAAATGGCAAAAGCAAGAATTCACGGTCTTGAGGAAAAAAAGATCCACAAACATCGTATATCTATATTATGCTGGGCACTTAGTAATACATAAAGATATGTGAGATCCTGTTTCCCAGTGGGAGAGTGATGTCAACATATAAAGATGGCTAAGGAGGCTGGAGCGGTGGCTTGGCAGTTACAGCACTTGCCTGGCATGCGCAAGTACGCGGGTTCAAACCCCAGCACCCACGTACACAACTAAGTGTCAGAGCAACAAAATCCATGCAAAAAACTCAATAAAAATTGATTCTCTCTCACTGTCCTCCTCTTAACAACAACAAAAAAAAGATGGCTAAGAAGTCAACGAAGCTTAAGCTCAATGCCAAAGAAACCTTAAGAAGGACTAGAACCCAAACAGCATTAAAACAAGTTAACCTAGAGAAACAAGGGGTGGGGGACGTGCCTGGGACAAGGCATTATAAGCCAGGATGCTAACCTGAATATGGAAATGCAAAATGCTCAGTCAGAAGGGCCTTAACAACAATTTAGTTCTAGCTCCTCACTTTATAATGAACAAACAGCAGGCCGAAAAATTTGCTATGATCCCAAAGAGCTGGCGCTAGAATATAAAGCATCTAGAACCTCAGTATGGTGTTTTTCTCATCCTAAGTTATGTAGAGACTCAGGTATTAGCAAGAGGCAGGAAACTTGTCTTGAATGTAAGACCAAGTTTAAATGAGTCTTCAGGACTGTGGTTTTGTTGTTTGTTTTTGAGAGGTACAGTGAGAGAGAAAGAGAAAAACAATTTTATTTACTTTTTCATGTGGCTGTCGTTGCTCCAAGACTTCATTGTGTATGCGGTGCCAGGGTTCAAACTCGAATACTCACGCATGCCAGGTAAGTGCAGTAACCTCCAAGCCACCATTCCAACCCGGGACTGTAGTTTTATTTCCATTTTATTGGTTCTTTTTAGATGTAAATGAATATAATATATAATAATATGATTATAAAAGCATGGAGTATAGCTTGTTTTAATTCAGGGATTCTAGTTTTCAGACCCATCAGTAACAGATCCCTTTATTCAAATTAAATCTTACCAAAAAACACAATGATATTTTAATGGCCAAAATTTATTTCAGTCATTCAAATTTGTTAGATTTACTTAAAAATCCAATCGGTGAGGGTAAATCACAAAATTATGAAATGAGTTACAGATGGCAGATCATATATCAGCTTTGTCACACTTGATTTCTCAATCAAATGCTTACTATACCCCAAACAAGTGAACTCAGAATATCTGAGGGTACGGTTCAGGCATCAGTATTTCCTAGGTGATTCTAATACACAGCCAAGTTTGAGAAAACTTCCCTAAGTTATCATCACAAGCTAGTACAGTGGTACTTTAGCATGCATCAGAATCACCCAGAAGGCTTATTAAACCACAAATTTCTGATCCCTGCTTTTAAGTTTATGATTCAGTGGATCTGCAAGAGGCCTTGAAATTGACATTTTTCACAAGTTCCCAGACTATGTCAATTCTACTGGTACAAGGGCTACAAGTACCTAATTGAAAAATTACCTGGATGCTGGGTAAGTAAAGATTCTCAGGCTCCTCCTGTGGCAATTTTGATTCAGGTGTAGTGTGAGTTTCTGTATTTTTTTTTTTTTTTTTTTTTTTTTTTAGGAGAGAGGGACAGTGAGAGAGAGAAAAGAACATTTTTATTTAGTTTTTCATGTGGCTTTCGTTGCTCTGAGACTTCGTTGTGTATGTGGTACTGGTGCTCAAACTCATGTACTTTCGCATGCTGGGCGGGTGCCACAACTGCTGAGCCACTGCTCCAGCCCTGACTGTATTTTTAATGAGTTCCTAAGTCATTAGTATGAAGCAAATTAATAAATACTGATATAACAACAGGGAAAGCTAAATAGCAAAACATTAAAAACCTCAAGCATCCTGTGACAGTATTTTTTAAATTTTTTTATTAGTTTTACATGATGATGGGATTAGTTGTCACATATTCCTAGATACACACAAATCAACAATACAATTTATTCAGTATCCCTCCACGCACCCCTCTACCTCCCTCCTCCCCGTTCCCTGATCCCTTGTCTTTCTTCTGGGTCCTATATTGTTCCTAAAAAACCCTAATACAGTGACATAATTCTTATACCTATGAAGAACATTTTTTATATATATGACTTTAGTATATACGGTAACATTTATAATTGCTTGGAATGTACCTTGCTTTATCTCAGTTCCAACATTTCCCCTGCTCCTGCCTTCCTATCATCTCTTGTTATTCTTCAAAATATTTGACAATGGGATTAAACATTTACGTTTTTGTACAGGTATGCAGCATAGCTTGTTCAGATATCTTATGAAGTGTTTTGCAACTGTATCTCATAAATATTAACATTTTGCATTTTTGTTCTATGGATCTACTGCATGAGTTTGTCTCCTTTACTCCTGAGCCTGGGTTTAGGTCCAGCCTCCACAAAAGAGGGAAACCATTTGGTCCTTGACTCTCTGAGTTTGGCTATCTTCACTCATCATGATTTCTTCCATTGCCATCCATTTACCTTCAATGGATGCAATATCATTGTTTGTAATAGCTGAGTAGAACTCCATTGAATATATATACCAGAGTTTTTGGATCCATTCATCCAGCAAGGGGCATCTGAATTGGTTCCATAATTTAGCTATTGTAAATTGAGCTGCTATGAACATAGATTTTGCTGTGTCGCTGTAATGTGCTGATTCTAATTCCTCTGGGAAAATACCCAGAAGAGGGATAACTGGGTCATATGCTGGATCCAACCCTAATTTTTTTTTTTAATATAGAAGAACAGTGAGAGAGAGCGAATCAATTTTTTTATTGAGTTTTTCACATGGCTTTCGTTGCTCTGACACTTAGTTGTGAATGTGGTGCTGGGGTTCAAACCCGTGTACTTGAGCATGCTGGGCAAGTGCCACAACCGCTGAGCCACTGCTTCAGCCCCAACCCTAATTTTTTGAGGGGTCTCCGCACTGCTTTCCGGAGTGATTTGCAATTCCACCAACAGGGTGCTAGTGTTCCTATCTCCCCACAACCCCTCCAGCATTTGTTATTATTTGTATTCTTCATCTTTGCCAGTCTGACTGGAGTGAGGTGAAATCTTAATGTAGTTTCCATTTGCATTTCTGATTGCCAGTGATTTAGAACACTTTCTCATGTATTCACTGTCTTGTTCAGGGTCCTATGTTGAGAAGTTTCTGTTTAGCTGTATGGTCCATTTATGGATTGGTTGTTTTTTTGTTAATTGAGTTTTTTGAGTTCTTTGTAAATTTTTGATATTAGTCCCCCTGTGACAGAATATTTTGAGGTAGGTAATCATGCATTGGTTTAGACAGAATCATTAGGCCAATTTATATTATATATAAATATATATAATATTTGTCAGGTGGAGCAAAGATGGGGTAGAGTTAGGTGTGAAAGAGAAATTAGTAATCTATCATATTCAAAGTACAGAGAGCACCTGGGCCAAGATGGTGGCAATGGAATAGAAAAAAAGAAATGAAATTAGGATGCATGAAATGAAACTACTGCCAGTTAATGGCTGTGTTTCATACCAGAACTGACAGCTGATAATACAAAGAAGAATGTGATACAATTTCTTATTGAGCCTATAACCAACTCTGTGGTAACAAGGTACATTATGAAGTAGGAATCGTTGGACTAGGTCCTCCAATGGAAATGAGGTGGGGCCTTTGTTTTGTATGTCACTTAAAATTGCAAAACTTTAAAAATAGGGATGAATTCATCTATCAAGTGATCTTTAAAAAAAGTAATAGTAGGGGCTGGAGCGGTGGCACAGCGGTTCCATTGCTTGCCTGGCATGCACAAAGACACAGGTTCAAACCCCAGCACCACGTACACAACAAAGTGTCAAGCATTGAAAGCCAAATGAAAACTAAATAAAAAATGGTTCTCTCTCTCTCTCTTTTTAAGTAATAGTAAAAAAAGAAATAAAGAATTTAGGAGCAATTACGTAGTAGATATTTGCCCAGCATATCACTCTCTTCATTCAGGTGTCCATATTATCCACTTAAAGATTTGCTTTTTTTTTAAATCCTAACCATTTATTCACTCAGGTATTCATTCATTCGTGTTTACTGACTCTGGGCCTTTCTTCACTGTTTGTTAACATTTCCACCAAAGGTTGGTATGACATATAAAAGATGAAACTTAGACCAAACTTAGGCCATCAATGTTATCTTGATAAGATATTTGGAAGAAAAAGTGAGAAATGGACTTAGAATTTGAAGGAGATGTATGATCCAGGAAAGTATTTTTATAATCTAAGTCAATAATTCTTCAGGAAATAAAAAGGTAAGCCAGCTAGGAAAATCCTCTGAATTTAAATCAGAAGATATTTAGGTGTCCCCTAGGAGAGATGGGGTTGTTGCAAACCAATACTCCATCAAAAACAACTATAGAATCCAGGTAAGTTACAAAATCACCTCTAAATGCACAAGAGACCTGCCAAGCAGCAATGGAAAGAAGAAGCCTGGAAGAGGTGAGCTGAATTTCCCTTTTCCTCTGCGTTTCACCTACCAGAGGGTGAACACTAGGAGGCAGAGGCCCCAACATGGTCCTTTCACGTGCCTGAGTGTCAGTAACCGGAGACCTGAGAAGCCTTATTCACAATCTTCCCCTCAAAGTGTTTGTCAGATTTTTGAAGTTATACAGGTAGGGAGGCTAAGAAGCCATGAATAGAAACTTCTTTTTAAGAAATGAGTAAATGGTAAGTTTTATGTGTATTTTTATCACAAAAAAAGAAAATTCAACAAAAATTGTTCTCACTGTACTGAGAACCAGTGACAAAGTTCAGGACCTACCATGGGGAGGTGTGCTGGAAAACACCAGGTTCTGTTGAGAGACCTGGAGGGCTAGGTAGCAACAGGGGCTAAATAGACTGTACCTTACCAACATGGCAGCCCAGCCTCAGTGCATTACTGGATTAAACTGATCAGCCCTCCATCCTCTGATTAGCAGCAAAAAGTGAGTCCTCTCTAGAGGAACATATTACCTTTTCTGAAAACTCGTGATTTCCAGCATTCAATAAAAAATTGTTAGACTCACCACTAGAAGAACAACCATGTAACCAGAAATTGGGGGACAGGAGGTAACAGATATACGAGTAATCTAGATATTGGATTTAATAGAGAAGAACTTTAAAATAACTCATATGCTCAAGAAAATAAAATATGATAATAGATTTTAAAATGGAGAATTACACTAGAGAATTGAAATATTTTTAAATTCAAAGGAAATTGTACAAGTGGAACATATAGAATCCAAACACAAGTTCTCAATTGATAACTTTTAACAGTTGATTAGATACAGCAGAAGATGCATACACTGGAATGCAACTCAAAAGAAAACATGCAAACTAAAGCAAGAGGTTAAAAGGAGAAATGAGCACAGGAGATAAATGGGACACCCTGGAAAGGTCTAATGTGAATAATGGGGGATGCATGAGAAAGGACAGAAGCAGTACTGGAAACTATGTTGACACTTTTTTGAAAGACAAAAGACATCAACCCACAAATTCAAGAAGTTCTTCAAACCCTGAGCTGAGCAGTGGAAATGCAAAACACAATAAAACAAAACCCACTCTAGACACATAATAGTAAGATGCTGAAAACCATAAGGAGAAAAATCTTAAAAATAGCCGGAGAGGAAAAAAGTGCATTACTTTCAAATAATTAACAAGATGGCCAGTTTTTCAAACTGGAACCCAGGTGACATCTTTAAATTCCTGGAAGAAAATGATTGACAGCCTAGACTTTTTATACATATATCTTTCAAAATTTTAGTAAAGACGTGTTCAAAGAAGAGAGAATTTATCACCAGCAGACTTGCATCAAAATACTACCTTAAATTCTTATAATTAAGAGAAAAGAGTTCCAAACAAAATGAAATTATTTTTAAAAATGAAGAGCACTGGAAAGTATCTATCTAATGTGTAATTACTGGTGGATATTTTACTTAATAGATTTTATAGGAAGTTAGAATTAAGCTCAAGAAAATCATAGATAAAAGGTTTACAAAAAATGTATTTGCTTGACTGATTCACAGAATCAAAGATTCGAAATTCAATGCTAAAAATAATTCTATGAACATCCCACTATACATAAGCAGCTTGAGGGCGGGGTTTAGATGAACAGATAAATTTGAAATTTGGAATTCTAATGACAGCCACAGTGTTGTGCCAAGTTTAGTAATAAAATTATTTTAGATTTTTGGTGATTCAGCATCAAGATTAACTTGAGTTACGTATGTAAACTGTTGCTAGACGGAAATGTTCTTTATATCTGTCTTACGCCTGCATCATAAAATATTCTACTAAACTACGCCAGAATCTTAAAGAGGAAGAGCAATTTCATGACAAAGTTGAGTCATTTGCAATGCCTGACATATAAGTAGCCAATTTTTTCAAAAATATGCATTAATACTCAAACTGAAGGTAGCAAATGCAGTTGAGCCTTGCTCGCTGTTTCAGTACACAGTATACTTGTTTGTTACATGATATATCAGTTGTTTCATACCCTGTGAATAGAAATAACAAGACCAAAATTTTTAAAATACTTGTGCAGAAGCACTATCTTTCTGATTCTCCATTTATAAGAACTTCTAATATAAACAGAAATAATTAGGAATACTTTAATCTGAGTTGCCATAATTTTTTTAAACAGAGGAGAGAGAATCAATTTTATTTGTTCTTCTGTCCTTTGTTTCTCTGACATTTACTTGTGTATGTGGTGCTGGGATTTGAACCCAGGTCCTCGAGCATGCTAGGCAAATGTTCCAACTGCTGAGCCATCAATCAGCCCCAGAGTTGCCATAAAATTTGAGTTACTCTGGTATAAACTAACTCCATGCTATTCAGTTTATCCAAAATATATACTTTAAACTTGCATGGTACACTTTAAACTTGTAAAAGGAACACCCAGAGAAGGTGCAGTACCCCAACTAAGTGCCATAAATAGAGTAGGAGATAGTGCATGTTTATTGAGTAAATAACGAATGAGTCAGAACCAGGAAAACTTACTTATCTAGGCTCTGCCAACACTTGGCTGTGTTACCTCAGATTAAGTCTTTTGCCTTTTGGGTCTTTAGGTTTCTCATCGGTAAAGTGAGAAACTGATGTAAAATGAGAAAATGATGCACTGATGTAACCTCTGAGGACCCATCTAGCTTCATCAGCTTCCTACACTTAGGTAATTAGCAGTTAGCAGCCTGGTCTTCAGAGCCAGACAAACCAGGTTAGCGTTCCAGTTCTATCACTTAAGAGTATGATATGGGAGCTGGAGCAGTGGCTCAGTGGTAGGAGCACTTGCCTAGCATGAGCAAGGACCAAACCCCAGCACCACATACACAACTGTCAGAGAAACAAAGGCCTGATGAAAAAATAAAACTGATTATCTCTTTCCCTCTCCCTCTCTCTTTAAAAAAAAAAAGAGTATGATATGACTATTGTATTTGGATTCTCTGAGCTTTTCATACCTACAAGAGACAAGGTTATTATGAGGATTAAATGAGATAATATAGGAGCTTACCACAGCGTCTGGTACATGGTGACTTAAACAGTAATTGGTAGTCGCCATCATCCTCAGTGTTACAGAGACGATGAATCAGAAAGAACACTTGGAGAAGTCAGAATCAGAACTGGGCCTTGAAGAGCCAGTAAGATTTAGGGAGTCTGGAGGAGCAAGGCAGCACACAGGAGAGGGTGATTTCAGACACCAAAGAGGGTCATGTGACCAAAGGCCTAGAAGCAGTAGCATAGGAGAACCTGTAAAGAGAGGATAATTGGCCTGGGCAGGAGAGTGCAGGAGGGCAGACACAGACATCAGGGCCGTCTCTAAAGTTGCACCAAGTGAGCTCCAGTGCCCATGCTAAGTCCTCGGCTCCTCCCTGGTTGTCTGTGTGGGGAGGAGGGTTTGTTGTTGTTGTTGTTGTTATTTATTTGGGTATGGGGATTGAACCCAGGGGTGCTTAACCACTGAGCAACATCCCCAGCCCTTTTTTATTATTTGCTTTGAGATGGGGTCTCAAAGTTGCGAGGGCTGGCTTTGAATTTGTCGACTGTTAGGGTTACAGGCGTGCACTGCCTCACCCTGCTGCTTTCCGAATTTTAAAGCCCTGGGATGAGGGACACAGAGCCGTGTCACATCTTGGTCGGAGTCATTTAAAATGCTGTCATTTTTTAAGAGTGGATTTTATTTCATAAATATTAATCAGCCATTCTTATTTGCTCATAGTGAAGTCAGCACAGACTAGAGGTGAATGTTGAAAAGTCTTCTGGGACCGGACGAAAAGTGAAAGACCAGGTTAGTACTTTTCGAAAAACATAAAGGGATTTTTCCGAAACGTGCTCAACACTGTTTCATAATTCAGGGCTTGAAAGAAAAGTCAGTGTGACCTTCTACAGACACAGCCCACAGAGCAACGATACTACTGCTGCCAGGTAGGTGTGCATTTCAGGCACAAGGTGTCCACTAGCAGTAATACCTGCCCCCCAAATGTACCTTCCTGTACCTGAACCTGCCTCGTTTGTTCCAGATGCTGTGGAGCAACAGCCAGGTTAACTGACAGCTGCTGAATTAAATATCCAAAGATGTTCCCTGTCACACCCACCCTCTGACTCTTCACCAAAAGCAGGGGAAAGCCTTCTTAATCGGGAAAGCAGGGTAGTGGGGAGGACACTTGCCTCCCAAATATTAAAGACATGACCTATTTAAGTAATGTCCAAACACCTAGTAAGAAGCAACAGAAATATGGACATCCATGAAATCAGCTGTGTGAACTGAAATATGTTTGTGGTTTTGTCTGTCCCTTTACACTGTAAAATTTGGATATTTTAGCTGTCTCTCCCTCTGGAGATAGCCCATGGTCTCCCTTGAATGCATACTTCTTGCTTTACCCCAAAGCCATCTCTTGACAGTGCCACCATTCTTCCTTGAATTTGCATCTGCTTTCCTAAATAAACCTCTGTTCTATGCCTTTTGGGGGAAAATTGCCTATTTTTGATTCATTAGAAATTGAAATTTAATTTAAAAAAAACTGCAACCATCATTTCAAGAGGAGATAGACCATTGATGTGTAGACTTATCTCTCCCTCCTCCCATTGATGTGTAGACTTATCTCTCTCTCCTCCAACCATTTAATCATTCAACTCTGACTGCCTGGACCAAGGAGGCCTTGATATAATTTCAGGGGTCCCAGAAACACCCATTTGATTTTGACTCTCACCTGAAGTGCTCCTGATTACAGAAATACTTCTTTCTGTTAAGGCATTCTAGCTGCAAGACTCTCTTGTTAATGCATAAACACTCCCATCTAACTTGCTGAACATTTGAACAGTTCTTACATTTCTCTGGTAACCTACTATGGTGTTGAAAAAGGAGAACAGGGTCTCAGTAAAGTTTTTTCTGGAGAGTGAAATGTTGCAGAAAGGACAGAAGAGTTTAAGGCACAAATTACTCATGGAGCAGAGAGACAGGCATTGCCTAGGACAAGCACAGAGAATGCTTGTAGAGCACATCAGAGTCTGTTCTTTGGGTTCCTGTGGGTGTACCTGTGAGCACAGCCATGACGGAGATAGGCTAACTCTTCATGAGTTCTGTGAGGACCGGGGCCCCTCATGTGTGGCCTTGGTGTCATGAAGTCCTAGCCTGGCATACTGGGAAGAAGGCACTGAAAAGGTTCCCAGAAGATGCCACGACTCTTCCTGTCAGCTCCTAATTTGGGTATTCTTTATCTATCTGGAGCTTTGAACAGGCTTTCTCAGATTCTAGTGCTGCTGCACCAAGCCTAGCAAGTTTGATGCTGAAAAGCAAAATCCGAATAGCTCTGGTTCCACAAGGAGTTGGTATGGTAGCTCCTAGCTCCATGGGAGTCCCTGAACTCTTTCTGAAGGTCCTGAGCCTGAGATCATTTTATACTAACACTAAGACACTATTGCTTTTTTCCACTGTATTGACATTTTCACTGATACTACAAAAGCAATTGTGGATAAAATTTGTGCCTTAAGAAAAATCATAGTCATTACACTCTTCATTATCATGTGTTGGCAGAGGGCATCCTTTCTGAAGTTGTTATGGATTAAAGGATGCTAAGGAGATGTAGCAATTACATGCAACATGGAATCCTAAATGGATCCTGGATTAGGAAAATGACATAAGTAGAAAGCTGGTGAGATTTTAATGTTTATAGTTTTGCTAATAGTGTTTTGCAATGTTAAGATTCTGGTTTTGCTAAAGGTCTCACAGTGTAGAAGATCTTAACATTAGAAGAAGCTAGTTGTCAGGCATATGAGGAGTCTGTGCAATTTTTCTGTAAAATAAAATGATTATAAATTTAAAAGTAAAGAAAAAGTCCTTGCAGAACCTGTAAAAAATATTGATTTTATTAGCTTTCAATGTCTTTTTAGATGTTTTGTATAAGGATGATTGTCTTGAAAAGCCCTTTTACAACTGAGTTGCAAGCTAAACTAGCCACTCTGCATGAAATGCCATTTTTGAAAGGACTTATTATATATTATTATTTATACCTTATTGGCATACATATTTTCTCAAAAATGAATTAAATAAGCATGTCACTTCAAAGAAAACTCATAATATTAATTGCTAATAATAAAATTTGAGATTTATAGTAAAACTTGGAACTTTCAAGAACTTGTATCTGTTGCCATGAACTTTATAGCTACCCAATACTTCAAGACTTATCTGATGAAATTGGTGATGATTTTAATGAAGGTGATTTTTATTAAATAATGAAATATGTAAATATCTAGGAAATCTGACTACCTCAATGAATCAATAGTTTATTTGACCAATGCAAGATGTTAAATAATCATGCATGTTTAAAAGATCCAAATTGTGAGAAAGACATAGGAATTTTAATCAAATGGGGTACCAAAAAAAATATTGCTGTGGTTTCAGATTCTACATTTCAAGTAACCTTTAAAATTTTTCCATTCGTTGAATGTTAATTTATATTCAATGGAAATTATCTCACTTTTGCCAATAGGAAGCCCATCTTCATTACTGCAAATTTTATTTTAAGTGTAAGTTGACTTTTAATCCAGCACAATTTCAGAGGTATTAAAGGTTGGGGGGTTTTTGTTTGTTTGCTTTTGTTTTTGTTTTTGTTTTACTGGGGAATGAACCCAGGAGCCACATTTCCAGCCCTTCTTATTTTTTATTTTGAGACAGGGTCTTGTTAAGTTGTTTAGGGCCTCATTAAGTTGGTGAGCCTGGCTTTAATCTTCTGATTTTTTGTGCCTCAGCCTCCCTAGTCTCTGGGATTACAGGTGTGCACCACTATGCCTGCCCCAAGGGTTGTTTATAGGTACTTTGTGAGTGCTAGTTTTTAAAACAGGGTCAGAAAAAAATAAAGGTAATAAAGCAAGTTAATTCCCTAGATCCTCAGATCCCGTGTGATATCAGAAGGTATATCTTCATCTTCAGTTCCTGGCACAGAGCTCCTAAAACTCTTGTAATTTCCTGGGTGTTAGGGAGGACAAAGAACTTTTTGGTCACAATATTTCCAGAGTGATAAGAATATTTTTGTGTGCTAATGAGATGGCTCATGACTGAGGCCCCTAGATAGTTTCAGGGTCTGATGGCCAGAAAGACCAAGGCATAATTAGAAGGTAGAACATTCAGTCCCATCTGTTGCCCCAACCCCAATTCTGGAGAGAGAGGCTAGAGGGCGAATTAATCATTAACATCTAGTGATTTAATCAATTATGCCTAACTATTGGCGCCTCCCTAAATATCCAAAAACCAGGGTTCAGAGGGCTTTAGAGTTGGTGAAAATGCCCAGACACCCAGCTCTGCAGGGACAAAAGCTCCTGCGCTCAGGACCCTTCTGGACCTCACTCTGTGTTTCTCTTCATAGGCTGTTCATTGACTCCTTTATGATACCCTTTATAATAAAATGATGAAAAAAATCATTTTCCTGAGTTCTATGAACCACTTAAAGCAAATTATCAAATCTGAGGAGGGGTTTGTGGAAACCCTGATTTTTAGCCAAGTCTAACAGATGTGTATATATTCTAGGCACCCAATAATTACAGCTCACCTCTGAAGCAGTCAGCAGTATTATGAGCTCTCAACCTGTGGGATCTGCTCCAACTCTGAGTATTTAGTATCAGAATTGGATTAAATTGTAGAATACTCAGCTGATGTTGTCAGAGAACTGGAGAATTGCTTGACATGGAAAAATCCACATTTTTGGTATAGAAAGTGTGAGTGGGGAAACAGTTTTGCTTTGCCTCTCCTTCTGGGATCCTGATGATTCGTGCCCATTTCATTGAGCAGGTGTGTCAGCCAGGGTTGGAGCTACTTCAGGTAAAGACAAAGATTGGAGTGACTAGTTTCAGTGCAGAACATCTATTCCTGTCTCACAGTGATCTTGGAAATCACCTGGGCAAAACTGAGAATAGCTCTGTGATTATTACTGACCTTCCCAGCAGTGACTATGCTCAGAACATAGATTTGGTATCTTCCAGACAGGTCCCATAATGAGTTATGGGCAAGAGTTAAGGTGGAATTGTTAATACCTCTCAATGGGAGTCTTGATAAGTGGAATTCAACGGGCGGAGGGTGTGGACTTGGCAGCCGTGTGAGTGGTCAAACTTAGTCAGCAATCCTAATATTTCAGTCTCTACCCCCACCTTATCAAGGCTCTCAGCATATCAGCAAGGGCCAGCACTCTACAACTTGGAAAGCTTTTCTAAACATTACAAAAGATTTTTAAAATGTATCTGAAAGTGTTCTTCATCTCAGTGTCTTTGATTCCATTCCAAGCTTTGATGTCACCTAAAAACATTTGTCTTGCTGACCTAGCCCTGCTGAACACAGCTCTGCCATTTGCTCAGAGGAGCCAAAAATGTCTATTTCCTCCAGCAGAAAAAAAGAAAAGAAAGAAAAGAAAACTTTTTCCATGTACCATTTTATTTTCAGCTCTTCTGGGGGGGAAGATAAGCTGACAATGAAACATGATTGGCATGTTATTTTTAAATGATTTTTTAACAGCAAATAATTCATTCCATCTGGGAAAGGCTGATCAACATTTTCAGCAACAAGGCACAAATCAGGATAAGTTATTCCCAGCATTTTTTAAAAGTTTATTTAGATCCAGAGCCACATCACTAGTTGCTCAGTGTCAGTGGCATTTCCTGACCCTGAAGAAGGGCTAAGCCCTTGGCTGTTTGTCTCAACCCTCGGGGTCACCATCTCACAATATCAAAGACCTTTTGCTCACCAGACACCCCCTCTGGGGTATCTGTCACCCAGTTCCTGGGGTCTATTGTGGTTCACACTGGTAGTTCACACTGTTTTTCACCCTAGCCATTGGCAAAAGCATCAGCAGTATCAAGTATCAGCAGCTGAACTTGGCTTTGGAATCTGTTCCCATGCTGCACATCCTCTCATATGAGAAGAGGGAGCAGAAACAGACCCTGAACTTTAGAGAAAACAAAGGTTGGAATAGTGCTCAGACCCCATTTTGATCTATCCAGCTTTCATATGCCGTATAGGAGATTCACAATCAAACACATTCATAAAAAGGAAGAAAAAAACAGATACTTGCACTCATTCATAGCAGCATTATTCACAAAAGCCAAAAGGTGTAAGCTATCCAAATATGCATCAATAGATGAATGAATAAACCAAGAATGGCTATATCCATTCAATGGAATATTATTCAACCTTAAAAAGGAAGGGAATTCTAACATGCTACAACATGGATAAACTTTAAGACATCATGCTAAGTGAAATAAGCCACATACACATGCCAGATGATCCCACTTATATAAGGCAAATTCACAAGACAGAAAACTATTCTATTTTCTGAGGTTTCTAGGGGAAAAGGGAAGAGAGAATAGGGGATAGGGAGCTATTATTTATGGATACAGAACTTCAGTTTGGAATGATGAAAAAGTTTTAGAGATGGATGGTGATGGTTGCACAAAAATGTAAATATCTAATGTCACTGTACAGTGTACAATATCTGTATATTTAAAAGGATATATTTCCTGGCATGCACAAGGACCCCTGTTCAAACCTCAACACCAAATACACAACTAAGTGTCATAGAAACAAAGGCCAAATGAAACAAATAAATAAAATTGATTCTCTCTTTCCCTCTCTCACTCGCTTCCTCTCTCTTTAAAAATTTTTTAAAAAGACTGAGGGTGTTGCTCAGTGGTTAAGCTCCCCTGGGTTCAATACCTGGTACCAAAGGGGGAAAAAAAGTAAGTGAGCCACATGATTTGTACATAATAATATAACATACAGCTTTATTTATTTATTGGTTCTGGGAATTGAACTCGGGGCATTTTACCTCTGAGTTATATCCACAGCCCTTTTTATTTTGAGACAGGGCCTCTTTAAGTTGCTGAGGCTGGCCTTGAACTTGCAATCCTCCTGCCTCAGCCTCCTAAATTGTTGAGATTACAGGTGTGCACCACTGCAGCCAGCATGGTGTTCTTTATTTTAAATTCCACATATCCAACAGCTTTTCATGGAATGATTTAATTGGTTCTTGTCAAACTCTTTTTATCTGTAGCCAACAGTGGTTGCAATTGGTGTAGCCCTCACATGAATGTTGGCTGATATTTTTATTTAATGAGAAAGACATAAGTAAAATGACAAAGACATGCTAGAATGTCTTCTCCAATGATGTAGCAATTTTTTAATGAATTGGATAATAATTTTTAAATACTGGAAATATTTCCCCAATTTCTGGTGTTTTTCACCATGCGAGAGTTATAGGCTCAGCATGCTCTATTTTCTTTCTCTCTCTGTGTGTTTGTGTGTGTGTGTGTGTGTGTGTGTGTGTGTGTGTGTTTGATACTGGAGATTGAACTCAGCATCATTCCAGTCTTTTTTTTTTTTTTTTTTTTTGAGACAGGGTCTCACTAAGTTGCCGAAGCTGGCCTCCCACTTGCAATCCTCCTGCCTCAGCCTCCCAAGTCACCGTGATTGCAGGTATGTGCCACCACACTTGGCAGCACACAGTTTTTCAGTTGCCGTTTTCCGTGATTTTCTGCAGTTTTTCATGTCTTCCTTTTTCTGGCACAGAAGAGCATACTTTTAAAATGAGGCCACAGAACAAAGCGGAAATCTATAGGGGGCTCAGCCTCCTGGGGCATTTCCTTCCTTTTTCTGATGCTCAGTGCCACATTTTAATGACCTCAGCAACCAGAGGAGAGGGGGAAATTCTACAGGATTGCTTTTCCAGTGCTGGAGACCAACACAGGGCATGTTGTAAGTGCTCTACCTCTGAGGTCCCCAGGACACACCTTAAGTTACATCCTTGGAATGCTTGCCCAAAAAATGGGTTTTCATTAACCGAGAGAAGTGCAGGAGGGAGGGATGGGAAAAGTCACCAAGCCGTATAATAAAAATGAGGCAATGAAATCAGGCAGATATCTAGAGGGCTACTTAAGAAATGTCTGTTTACAAACCTTGATATCTGATCATCAAACATTAAGTAATTCGTGGATGCTTTGAAAGAAAAAGATTGTTATTAAACCCTTTTTAAAGGAGAAATCATTTTCATGAACCTTCAGTGTTGCTTCAAATTGTTTTTATTATGTACCTAAAGTGGACATAAAGCCTACATATTTATAGCCTCATGTAAACATGAAAACAAATGCATTAAAACATAAAAACCTCAAAAAATCAAGTTTTAATGGACAGCATTAATTGAATGTGATAAATGTTGTTCTTGAAGCAAGTTGCCACTATTGGGTTAAATAGCTGGTTGGTTGAAAAGTTATTTTACAAATCTCCTCCTTGTTCCCTGGTGGTGGCAGATGGTAAATTATGGCATCGCTGTTCTCCCCAGCCCAGCTGCTCCTCACTGTCCGACAGTAGTCAAGGAGTGAAATAAGGAAGGACTCCTCTCCTGTACTCTCCTAAGTGGCCACAATGAATACGTAAACAAAGAAGAAAATCCCGCAAAAGCACACTCACAGGATAGTTCATGAATGTGTCTGCTATTTAATTTTACAGTGTTAAGTCCCTGGGAGGACTGAGGATGTGGCTCAGTGGTAGAGCACCTGCATAGCATGTGTGAAGCCCTGGGTTCAAATGCCAGGATGCCAAAAAAAAGTTACCTGGGGAAAAAAAGCTCATCTTCCTTTAACTGACATTCTAGTGAGAGAGAGGGAATCAATTTTATTTAGTTTTCCATGTGGCTTTCGTTGCTTTGACACTTCATTGTGTACGTGGTGCTGGGATTTGAACCCACATACTTGCACATGCCAGGAAAGCACAGTAACTGCTGAGCCTCTGCTCCAGCTCCTGACCTTCCCTCTTAAGCTGCTCTTTCTACCCAGCAATGGGAAATGTCATCTTGCAAATTCAAACTTTCCTGGAGAAAAGAATCAACTCTTGAGTCTCGTCCTCCCCCTTCTCCTAGAAGTTGACTAAGTTGCAGGGACCTGGGTCTCCTGGGGAGGAATCCTGATCCACACTCACTGGTTTCCTGTCTGCTGTCTTATTCTGTGATTCGCTGGTCCCAGGGGTCTTGACTGATAGCACTTGCCCTTCCTGATTGGAGGTCATTGATCCCATTGGCTTGTGTATTCCGTGTCCCTGAGGCAATCTCTGCCAATCTTGGTGGCACCCAGGAAGTCTCTATAAACTCGTTGGCTTCATTGGATGGAGGGAGACAAAGCCTTGAGCAGGTGTGGTAGGGAAGCCACCCTCCCAGACACCTCTGTGCCTGTACCTGCCCCACTGTTACTTCTGCTCATTTCACACAAAGCACTCTGGTAATGCCACATCTCTCGGGGCTGCAGGTGGAAAGTGGCACACAATCCCCTCTGGCCTCATGTCTTTAGCCTAACCTGGGGGTTTTACTTACCCATCCCCCAAGTCCCCATGGGTTCAGCCCAGAAAGGTCAACTCCAGCAACTCACCTGTGTTCTTTCCTCCTAATCCCCCTTGTTCCTCAGTCTAGGGGAGACGTTTTCTTCACGGGCTGGAAATGGCTCTTACATCATCCCTGTTGTTTTGAATCAGTTTATAGACTAGAGCCATGATACATTAGCAAATGTCTGAAATCTACTTCTCTGCCAATGTCCATGGTGTAAACACTTCTACTGGAGTCCATTGCAAGCACCCAACGTATTGTCACTGCATGCGGAGCTGGGGAGAAGTTCACCACTGCCAGCTCAGGCACAACACTGGCTCTTAACCGCCAAGGCCAAATGTTTAGAATTTAAAATCATTCTCGTCTTCTTCAAAAACGCAGCACTTACAGTGGACAGCCTTTTCCCTTTTAAGCTTTTCTCCTTGCTACACATCAAAAGACCTTATTTTATAGCTCAGAGCCAAGAATTTGTCTCTTGTCAGCACACTCCAGAGGGTGGTGCATTTAGAAACCTATTTTTATGTCCCCAGTGGTGGGAGAATATTAATGGGTACAAAAAAGCCTAGAGGGAAAAAAATCTCAATATCTCAAAATATTATCCACCATTCACATACCACCTTTTTTAATGATTTGAAATAGCAACCATATCACCAATAGAGGCTCCACTAAGAAGCCTCTATCAAACTGATGTAAACTTAAAGCAAAGGTTGCCCAATAAGGTCAATGATGGGAGTTTGGGGAGAGGAGAGAGAGAGAGTCAAAGAAGGAGAATCCCTAAACCAAAGTGATTACAAGTGTATTTTGTTCGCATTTAGCAATGCAATGGTTTCAGCACACATACGCACTAAATACAACTGGGTGCCTGTGTTAGTCCGCTGTCCATCACTGTAACAAAATACCTGAGATAATCAACTTACAAAGATAAAATTTGGTTTTGTCTCAGAACTTCAGAGGTTTCAGTACATGTTTGCTTGGCCCTGTTGTCTTTGGGCTGGTGGCAAGGCTCTGGATCATGACAGAAACATGGCAGAGGAAACTGCTCATAGCCACCACGAAGCAAAAACAGAAAGGAAGGGCCCAGGGTTCCCAAATCCCCTTTGAGGAAATGCCCCCAATGACCTAATTTACTCCAACTACAACCCCATTCTTTTTTTTTTTTTTTTTAAGACAAAGAGAGTCAATTTTATTCATTTTTTCATCTGGTTTTTCTCTTCTGACACTTAGTTGTATATGTAGTGCTGGGATTCAAACCTGGATCCTCACACATGCCAAGCAAATGCTCTTCCACTGAGCCACCTCTCCAGCCTGCTATGCCCCCCATTCTTAATGGTTTCATGATCTCCAACTTGTGTCATAGGCTGGCAATCAAGACCTCAACACTTGGACCTTTGCAGGACACTCAAAATCCAAACGACAGCATATCTAGCCTCATTTTAGGGTGTCATAAGATTAAATTCCAGGTCTTAAAGAAGGGGAGGCCCTCCTGGCCTCCACCCAGACTCTGCAGCTGCAGCCCACAGCTGGGAGCAGATGAAGGAGATGGGTCTGTGCTGCTCACTCCTTGTCCCCAGCCCCTCCTCTTCTTGCTGCCTCTCCTGAGACTATGGGGACATATTTCTGTACCCACCCAGCTTCCTTCAGCTTCCAATCTACTGGGAGACCCCAGCAGTGAGAGAATGGGGTGCACATGCACTGGTCCTTTGACTCCTAGATCTGGGATGCTGAAGAACCCAAACTGAAAAAAATGGAAGCTAATAGAATCCTACATGCAAATCATCTGTTGGTCACTTGCAAATTGTCTCCTTCACCTTCTCGGCCTTCTCTGACAGACAGCACAGACTCTAAACCGTTTGAGGTTCCTCAAATCGTCTTTCACTTTAAGTGGTGAAGAATAATTCAAAGTGAGGAACGACAGAGACATCAGATTCCAATTAACCTATAGCAGATTGCTTTTGGCATCTGGGAAAGTGTGGAGTCAAGCCCAGGGACTTCTCTATTTACTAGTTTTGTGATTTTGCAAAAGTTGTTTAGCATGATTTAGCTGCATTCCCTCATCTGTGAATGGAAATAATACAAGGTTGATCTAAGGTTTAAGAGAAATTTTATGTAAAACATAAAATTTGCAAGCTGGAATTCTAGACAATGTTTGTTAGTTATTCCACATGGATTTCCACAAAGATAGAGAACACGTTTCTGTTACCATAGCATCCAGCACAGAGCCTAGACCAGATCTGCCCTCCATGAATGTCAGTGGGTCAAATTCTTGAAAAAGCCACTTGTACTAGTTATATTAATAGAGATTATTTACAAAGTATGTTGGAACACTGCAAAGATGAGGATTGCCAGGCACAGTGGCACACGCCTGTAATCCCAGAGGCCACGGAGGCTGAGGCAGGAGGATAGCAAGTTCAAGGCCAGCCTCGGAAATTTAGCAAGGCCCTCAGCAACTTAGCAAGACCCTGTCTCAAAACAAAATTAAAAAAAGGGCTGGGGATGTGGCTCAGAGACTAAGCACCCCTGGGTTCACTTCCCAGTATCAACCCCCCCAAAAAAGTGAGGAGAAAGCATGAGGTAACTCAAAAAAAATTAAATAACTGAGGAGTCACTACCACACCTGGGGCTGGGAGCAGGAGGAGGAGCAGGAGGAGGGAGGAGCAGGAGGAGGAGCAGGAGGAGGAGGAGGAAGAGGCTGCAGTAACTAGGATTTGGAGGGGCTAGGGGGCCTGGCTGAGGCTGGCATCGCTGAGGTCAGCCAGGGTGGGAGAAATGGGAAACAGGAACTTACAGCTACTGAAATTGATTATTCCTGCCAAGGTAAAAAATCATTGCTGTGGTGACAACGACAGCAAGAGCCAACCACATGGGAAAGGGCCTGTCCCACTTCCCCTCCAGCCTATGAGTCTCCCTATAGCTGCCATTATAGACGCAGACAACAGGAAACCAGCTGCAAAGGAGAAAATACAGTCATCCCCCTCCAGGGGCTATGTTAAAAGACCCCACGGAAGCTGAGTCCATGAATGGCACCAAGCCCTGTGCCGGACACACTACCAATTTTTCCTCTATGTACATACCTATGATAAAGTTTAATTTGTAAATCAGGGGCAGAGGAAGAGATTGACACCAATAACATACAATAAAATGGAACAATTATAGCAATACACTGTGATAAAAGTTATATGAATGTGTTCTTTCTCCCTCTCTCCCTCCCTCTCCCTCTCCCTCTCTCTCCCCCTACCTCTCTCTCTCTCTCTCTCGCTCTCCCTCTCTGTCTTATTGCACTTATTTTTGAACCCCAGTTGACCTCAGTTAGCTAAAACCATGGAAAGCAAAGCCTTGGATAAGGGAGACTTCTGTCCAGCGCAGACAGCAGTCTCAGCACCATGGCAGCGTGTGTTGAGGGGAGGGCTTGAGCTGGGAGACAACAGTTTTGAAACCGTGTCCCATTAAACAATGCAAAGGGGCCTGTGGGTGAAGATGCCAAGGGCTGGGCTCCGATGACTTCTTGAGTGATCAGAGGAACCATGAGGAATATGGCCCAGGAGAGTGCTGAGGGTCTCGGGGAATCAGAGCCCCCCAGGCTCACCTGCCTCCATCTGGAGTGGAGCGTTATCCTTCTACATCATCCTCAACCATGGGGTCACTCTTGTTGCTGCCCCCAGCAGGGACTCCCATGTACACATCCAAATGTCCCCTCTCCTCCAGCTAGTGTAGAGGTAATCAGGAGAGCAGATGGGCTTTAGCATGGGAAATACACCTGTGACGCTGGAGAGGGGGGATCCCTTTGGAGCAGGAAGTATGACAGTGGTCACAGATACCCTCATTGGGTCCTACAGCTGCAGGAGGTTGCACATTCTGACTGATGATTCGACCTGGCTCCTTGGGATTGACACCCAAATGGCCTCAGTGGGTTCAATACCAGAGAAACAGAAAACCTTTGGTGACATTTTACCCCTTTCCACGCCCCTTCTGCAAAGGTATGTCAATGACGCTGAGACTGTAAGAGGACCTCCCTGGAAGCATGATGGATTGACTTCCTGGCTCAAACCTGAGAAAACTCATTTGTGTCTCTCTTTTGAAGTCAGAATCTAAATGAAGTTGTTTTTTCTTACGCGTCTCTTGAGACAATGTGGAAGAGTTATAACCCATCCATCTATCCAGTCACTGCGGACAACTGGATGACAAATTGCCATGTGGCTCAGGAGAGAAGGGTAAACTTCTCCCACCCACAAAAGCTAACCATTTGCAGACTCCCAGCTCTGATTTTCCCAATTGGAAGGCTAGGATGGGCGGGGCTGCCATTGCCTTCCAAATGCCTTGCACAACTCTTTTGTTCCAGGACAGGGAGCATGTTGCAACCTCTTCTATATATGGAAGCCACCACCCTGGGACCCTAGTGAAGGACACTGTTGCCTTCAGCTCCCTCTCTGCTTTTTACCTCTTTTCAACAGAACCATTTCCCTTCAGTCTACCTAGGAGTATAAGGTACTTCCCTGCTGGCCTCCACCCACCCTGGCATTTTGATCCCCACCCCAGCCCCACCTTGCAGGGCAGGTCTTCTCTTCCCAGGCAGAGCTTTGTGCCCTCAACCTGTCCCTCACTGCTCACTCCCACTGGAGCATAACCATATTTCAATTTATCAGGACTTGATTCTCAGTTTCCCAAAATGTATTTGGTTTTATCTCAATAGATAGGAGAAGGAGGGCGCTGAATTCAATGCACAACATGAATTGGGAGTGGAGCATTTCTTCAGACCATGGGTACCACTTTGGTCTCAAGAGCACAAGAATGAATTCCACAAACTCTCCAGTCATGCATGATAAATCCGGCACTGTGACTCCTCCTAGGGTCCCGGCAGTGAGTTTTTCCTCACAGCACTGTGCTTCTGCCACCACAGCTGGTTGATGTAGCACAAGGGAGAAACTCAACCTTCTCAGTCAACATCGCAATGGAAAACTAACAGAAATCAACATAAAATGCCCAAAATCAGCCATCTGCTGCAGCCAAGCACTTCACACATCCGCACAAACAAGATCCAAACATAAGCAGCAAACAAGAGCATGTCATGAGCTGATAGAGTGACCAGAATACCTCTGCAGTGTGGGCCGATTGCATACTTAGTAACAGTTTGTTGAGGTGAATTATTTTATCACATGGTAACTGACTGTACAGAGGATGGTGCTCTGTATGGATCCCAGAATCCGGGGGGAAGAAGCCATCAAGAGTAAAGAGTTGGGGGAGGTAGGGGCTGGAGATGGCTCATCTGTAGAGCACTTGCTTGGCATGCATGAGGACTTGGTTCAATCCCAGCACCACGTACACAACTAAGTGTAGGGGAAAAAAATGAAAAAATAAAAATTAACTCTTTCTCTTTCTCTCTTAAAAAAAAGTTAAGAGTTAGTGTTTATCCTGCACTCCAAATGCTATGTTTGACAGGCACACGTTGACAGAGCACTTACCGTATGTGCCAGGCAGAGGTAAATAAGATTTACATCTACCCTCTCAATGAATCCTCACAAACACATTTTGGTAGGTTTATCCATCTTGATTACTAAGAAGCCTGATTCTCTGGGGGATCAGATGGCACTGAGGATCTGACCTTGCAAATCAAAGGGCTTGAACATGGTGACCCTGCCAACATTGAGCCTTCCCAAGGGTGCCAGGCCAAAACAGATGGTTGGACTTTCCGAAACTGCCTTGATTACAACCATGTTCATCTCTTCCAGCCCTTGGGTGACCCAGGCAGCCTATCAAAGTCATGATTTCCTTGCAGGATTCAAGACTCCAAATACGCAAAACCCAGATCTGCACAGAGACATGAGATGCAATTCAAATGGTCCAGTCTATGTGGCAGCTCCAGCGGTTTCCATCACACAGGCTCCACTTTCAAAGACTTGCAAATCAATACAAAGTACGTTCCACTAAAGACAGGTGACGCATCTCAGCTTGTAGAAGGGAAGGAAGTGTGGGGTTAGGAATGTATTGGCAAGAATTCTTGCTGACCTGGAAAGGATAGGAAACCCCGCTCCCAAACAAGTCCTCTTGGTGGAAGATTTGAAACTTCAACACTGACGTAATAACTTACCACAAGTGTGGATATCCAAAGGGAGAGATTATAACTATTCTGATATTGTGCCCTTTTCAGCCTCCTTTCATCCTGTACTGATGACTCCCAACAACCAATTGCTCCTTGGCCTGTAGAGCACCCACTCATTGCTCTCCATAATCTAAAACAGCACGAGTGGGAGGGGCTGGTGGCTGATGTTGCATTAAAATGAGGGCTAAGTGGGTCTTGTTTGGTGATTAGACCCTTACTACAGCTCTCCAAAGCAAAGTCAGACCCAGTGACTTGTTGTGATGGTATAATATTCCTATTCTCTTCCAGACATTGATACTACCCAAGAGGCCTTTGTTTATGGTAACGATATTAAGTGTAGGTTTTGAAACTCAGAGAAAGTGTGCACAGCAGTATGTGCCTATGATCTGAAAGACATTGGGACAGTCTCCAAATATTTACCTATGGTTGACCGAATAGGGACCCCAAATGCAGCATCAATATGACCTTCAATGAGACATGAGTAGGAAGTAAAGGCAGTATGTATGTATGTGTGTATGTATGTATGTATGTATGTATTGTACCAGGGATTGAACCCAGGGTGCTTAACCACTGAGCTACATCCCCATCCCTTTCTATATTTTATTTTGAGGCAGGGACTCCCTAAGTTGCTCAGGGCCTTGCTAAGTTTCTGAGGCTGACTTTGAATTTGCAATCCTCCTTCCTCAGCCTCCCAAGTCTCTGATATTATAGGTGTGCACCCCCATATCTGGATGTAAAGGCAGTATTTAAAATGTATTTTTGAAATACCTGTATTTAATACATACATAAAAATATCTTTCAAACACTCCTTTCCTTTCCCAAGCAGATCTCATGGATGCCATATTCTGGGCTTCCTCTTCATTCGTTTGTTCTCCACTAACATTGAAATATGAAAAAACAAAATTCCTCCTTCTCTTCTTCCTCCACAATCAAATAGAGGAAGTAAGATTATGAACAATGAGCACGGTATTTGTGTTTAATGATGAGGACGGCTATTTCTAAGATTGTCTCCAGACAGGGACAGAACAGTTCCAAGAACAATTCCAACAAAGCCAAGCATGGCAACCTATCCACACCTGCGTGTGACTGGAACGTCTAATCCGTCAAGCTCTCTATAGCTGTGTGAACAGAGATCATTGATTAATCTGACCCAAAGCTGCAGCCAGAATAATTCTTGGAATTTTCCAATTGCAATTATTTTAAGAAGAAATTTTGGAAGGTTAGTGATGATAAATTGAATGGAACTTTGGACACATCAATGAGAATCATTTGTAGGCAGAAAAAGCTTTAAATGTACATGTTTTTGATTTTTTAATGATTATTAAAGTAATACAACTCATTGCAGAAAATAAGGCACAGCATAAAAAAAAATCACAAACAGCCCACATGCCCCCCTGTGTGTGATCAAATTTTTCGACCTAATAGATGGAGCTAACTGAATCTTCCACAGTCAACAGTCGGCCTCAAACGTTCTGGTGTCTGCCCTCCTTTCAAAGTTTGTCGTCCACAACTCTTTCAAAGCCACCGTTTGCACATTCTGCACCAACCTTTGTCTTCAACAGAACTGGTAACCTCTATAAAGCCAATGTTCAAGAAGGAATCTTCTGCCCAGAAATATTCTTTTCCAATCTGTTCCCCAGAAACAAAAATTCAAAGTGGTGATGTAACACTTGTTAGACCACTGCTAAAACTGGCTAAACATAAATGTGCATTGCTTTAAACGCTTTTACACTAAAAGCTAAGCATGGGTTGAGTATCCCTTTTTCCAAATGCTTGGGACCAGAAGTGTTTCAGACTAAGGATTCTTTTTGGATTTTGGAATATTTGCATAAACATGAGATATCTCAGGATAGGAATCAAGTCTGAATACAAAATTCACTAGTTCCATGTACTCCATACACACATAAGCTGAAGGTAATTGAATGCAACATTTTAATAATTCTGTGCATAAGAAACAAAGTTTGTGTAACAAATTTGAAAGATCTCAGATGGTCTTTTTCTCCTTGGGGATCCTGAAGAAGGTGTGCATTCTTTTGTGTGTCTGCATTTTGGCTGGAAGCTGTCACATTAGGTCAGATGTGGAAATTTCCACTCACAGCTCATTTCAGTGTTCAAAAAGTTTTGAACTTTGGAACATTTCAGATTTTGGAGCATTTTGGATTGAAATGCTACCCTGTAGAGGCTGTTGGGTATTTTCCAAGAGAACTGGGGCTCCCCAAAGCGGACAGAGACAAGTCCCAGCACTCTCGGCATCTGAGTAAGGAATCAGAATGCCATTGAAGACAGTTCTAGAAGACTCAGGACTGGGCCCTTCTGATGTCAGGCAGGCCCCTCTTCTAAGGGATTCTTTTAAAGCCTGAATGGGCTTTACTATAACTTTAAACAAAAGCCATCTAAGGGTGCTTGTTGTTCAGTAAAATGGCCCTGTGGCAACTGTCACCTGAGAAAACTGGCCTGGACACAAAACTCAGATCACAGACATACCTTCTTTTCCTTTGAAAATAACGTCTTTTCCTCACGCTTCCCTTTAAAATTAAACTATCAAACCAAGCTAGCTTCACGTGAGAATTTCTCGTCCTTCCGTAACTGTGCAGTCTCCTCAGAGTTTGTTTTTGTATTCAGCTTAGGCTCTGGGGTCATTGAACCCACTTTGATTAAATCCCTGGAATTGTCTTTGAGAAAGTCATTCTGTGTGTTTATTAAATAGAATTATCTGGTGTCTTTCAGATTCCTTTACAATGAACTAATTCCCTTGTTTCTTTGAAATTCTTTGATGTCCCCAAAGCTTCTGAAACATTTTACATGAGACTTTTTATAGGTTCTGCTTCCTTAGAAACAGGAAGTTGACAGAAGGGCCCAAACATTTATTTTCATTCCCAAAATTGGGATGGGAGATGTCTGATGGATTCTAAAAATAGTAAAAAGCCATTCAACACTGAATTTGCTCTTTACCAGAAGAAACAATGGATTTAGATTGAGCCTGAAATTTGTCTAAAGTCTGGACAAATCATCCTAGTCCTCCAAATTAGATTTAGAGGAATCTCTACGCTCATTAATATTCTTGGCTCTGATAATGTTACACCTGAGAATTTGCTGTATTATTTTCCTCAAATGAGATAAAAGATTATAATAATAATATCTGACAATAAAAATTCACATCCATCAAACCATTCTCTCTTTTTTTTATAAAGAGAGAGAGACAGTGAGAAAGAGAGAAAGAGAGCAACCATTTTTATTTAGTTTTTCATGTGGCTTTCATTGCTCTGAGACTGTGTTGTGTATGTGGGTGCTGGGATTTGAACTTGTACTCGCACATGCTGGGCAAGAGCCGTAACTGCCGAGCCACCGCTCCAGCCCCCATTCTCTCTTTTTTTTTTTTAACCGGAAATTGGCTTGTTACAGTCTATGGGCCATATCTACCTTGTTGTCTTTTTATAAAATAATTGATTGAGGCGAAATTCACATAGCATTGTTTTAGAGTGAACAGTTCAGTGGTGCTCAGTACATTGGCAATGCTGTGTGACCACCATGTCTAACTAGTACAAAATCTATCCATTAAACAATTTCTTACCATCCCTTCCTTCTCCAGCCCTGGCAACAACCATTTATTTTCTGTCTCTTTGGAATTATCTGTTCTGGATATTTCTTATAAATTAAATCATAGCTGTGGCTTTTTGTGTCTGGTTTCTTTCACTTGGCATACTGGTTTGGATGTTCATCAACATTACAGTGTGGCAGTACATAATTCCTGTATTTATTTATTTACGTATTTATTTAGTACCGGGGATAGAACCCAGGGGCACTTAACCACTGAGCCATATCCTCAGCCATTTTTATTTTTTATTTTGAGACAGGGTCTCACTAAGGTACTCAGGGCCACTAAGTTGCTGAGACCGGCTTTGAACATGCAATCCTCCTGCCTCAGCTTCCTGAGCTGCTGGAATTACAGGTGTGTGCCACAGCATCCAGCCACTTAATACCTTTTGATGGCTAAGTAGTATTCTATTGTGCATGTGTATATTCAGTTTCTTTATCCATCCATGCATTAATGGCTATTTACCCTGTTTTAGCGTTTTAGCTATTGTGAGGAGTACTGTTTAAACATGCTTGTGGGGCTGGAGCGGTGGCTCAGCAGTTTCGGTGCTTGCCTGGCAAGCACAAGGACCTGGGTTCAAACCCCAGCACCACGTACACAACTGAGTGTTGGAGCAAGTAAAGCCATGTGCAAAACTAAATAAAGTTGTTTCTCTCTTTCTCTGTCTCTCACTGTCCCTCTCTCTTTGAAAAAAAAATGCTTGTGTACTTGCTTGAATCTCTCTTTGCTTTTTATTCTTTTTATTAAATACCTAGAAGTTGAATGACTGGGTATATAGTAATACTACGTTTAACTTTTTGAGGAGGATGTGCTAAACTACTTTTCACGATGGCTATACCCTTTTACATTCCCACCAGGAATGTGTGAGGGCTCCAATTTCTCTACATATTTGCCAACACATTACTTTGCCTTTACACAAAAAGAATATTGTTATAGCCATCCTCATGTAATCACCTTTTTTGTGAATAAAGTTTTATTGGAACATATCAAAATGCATTTGTCCGTGGATGCTTTTGTTACAATGGCAGAGAATGGATGACCCCTAACCTTAAAATATTTACTATCGGACCCTTCAAAAAAAACTTGCTGAACTATTTTAGAATATTAGTCTTTCTTTTTTCTTTGTCACATTTACAATGCCCCCAAATAGACCAAGCAACAATAATGTGACCTTCAGTGAGTCTCCCATTTGTAGTATTAAATTTCCATATCTAAAAAAGGAAAGTGTAAGACTAGTTGATTTCTAAGTTCTCTTTTGGCTATAAAACAATGATACTTCCAAAACAAGTAATTTGCTCTTTATGCTTTTTTATGCAGTCTGTCACCTGCCCACTGTTTTCCTAGTTTAAATAAATAACCTCTTCCATAATTTGTATGATTTATTAATTATACAAACAGGGGACAGTGGCCAATTCCTAGCCATTTTGTTCTTTCTCAGTACTAATTTGCAATGATTTGGTGGGATTTTCCTAAAAAGATATGAACAAACTATCCAGTGGAAATTCCTGGCTATTTAGAGAAGAAAAAAGGAATCTTGTTAAAACTGAATGGTGGGGCTGGAGCGGTGGCTCAGTGGTTATGGTGCTTGCCCAGCATTCACCAGTATCCAGGTTAAAACCCTAGCACCATGTACACAACGAAGTCTCAGAGCAACGAAAACCACATGAAAAACTAAGTAAAAAATGTTTCTCTCTTTCTCTCTCTCTCTGTCACTGTCCCTCTTTCTTTTTAAAAAAAACTGAATGGTGTCTTGGATGGTTTCTTTTTTTTATTGATAGTTTCTTATACACACAACTGTGTCCATCTTAAGACCAATTTCTCTTTCTCCAGCTGCTCCAAAAGGAATTGCTGAAGTAGAACACTTGTAGTAATAACTCATTCACTCTGTTTGGAAGTGGTATGATGAAGACAATCATTTATAAGTGCTGAGGTTTGGATATTTTAATGTTGCTCAAGAGTCCATATGTTGGAGCCTTGGTCCCTTGCCCATGGCACTGCTGGGAGGTGGCAGAAACTTTAGGAAGTGGGGTTTGTTGGAAGAAAGTCAAGTCACTGGGGGCATGCCTTGAAGAGGCTGTGGAGACCTTAGCCTCTTCCTCTCTCTCTTTGCTTCCTGGATGCTGTGAGCTTTATTCCACCAAGCACTCCCTACCATGATCGTCTGCCTCACCACGGGAGTCAACCAACCAGGGACTGGAACATCTGAATCCATGAGCCAAAACAAAACTTTCTTCTTTATAAGTGGATTCTCTCAGGCATTTTGTCATGGTGGCAGAAAGCTAATACAAGAAAAGACCTTGATCTGATATCTCCACCAAATGTTGGGTGTGGATGAGACCCTAGAAAATATTGTAGCCCTGCCCCTCATTTTCAAAATAGAGAAACAGAAGTTAAGTACCTTGTCCCCATTTACAGGATAAATTAGTGGCAGAACACAGATGAGGCCCAGATGTCCTGACTCCAATCCAATGAAAAGAAGTACCAAGGCAGTGTCAGCTCAGCAGAGCCAACACAAGTATTCAGACCAATGTAAGTAGTCACTGGGGTGAAATGTATAAGCCAACCAGAAAGTAGGGGTAAATTCTGACTCTAGAGTGAACATTTTCTGCTGTGGTCTGACAACACCCATCTGGTCCATAGGTAACTGTGAAAAAAATCTGGGAAAATAGCTGGGTTTTACATGTGGATTTTTAAGTTGAAAAGAAACTGATCATGAATCTCTAATTTCAATGCCAAATCAGTAGGTGCTTAATATTTTCTATTTAACTAATGCTCATTTGAATTTCATGGGTTCTTAGAACCCTAATCCATAGTCATCTAATTTCCCTTGGAGTTTTCCAAGGTGGAATAAGGAATTCTATGCAAAAGTCCAAGGCACTCTGGAACATTTGTTTTTGGTACGGCGGGGTGGGGAGGGTCAAACCCAGGGGCACTCCCTGACCCTTCATTGAGCTATACCCATGTCTTTTTTATTTTCTGTTTTGAAACATGGTTTCACTAATTTGTCAGGCTGGACTTGAACTTGCAGTCCTCCTGCCTCAGTCTCCTGAGTTGCTGGTATATTTCAGGTATACACCACCACACCTGGCCACCATGCAACTGTATTTTTTATTTATAACAAGGATGAATAAAAGTGCTGTGGTTTGGATATGAGATATCCCCCAAAAGCTCCTGTGTTAATACAAGAACACTCAGAGGTGAAATGATTGGATCATTCTAGTTTGAATGGACTAATTGGTCAGTAGCTGTAGAAAGATAGGGCATGGCTAGAGAAGGTAGATCACTGGGGACATCTCCTGGAAGTGTTCACCATCCCTGTGGCTCCTTCCCCTCCCCTCTCTGCTTCCTAGACACCATGAGCAGACCAGCACTACTCTGCCATGCCCTTCTGCCATGATGTTCTGCCTCACCTTGGGCCCAAAGCAGTGAAATTTTAGCCAACTATGGACTGAACCTCTAAAACCATGAGCCAAAATAAACTTTTCCTCCTCTAAGTTGTTCGTGTTGAGAGCTTTAGTCACAGCAGTGAAAACCTAATTAATGCAAGAGGATACAGATGACAGTCAGAGGGACAAGATGCATAGGGTGAGGTATGGAGAAGGGTCAGGGAGTTTTCATGCCCTCTGAAGAGTACCTCTATCTCCATGGATATTGATGTACAATCAAAATAAGCCTAGGAGTGCTCCATGTCTCTGCAGAGTGACCTTGAAGCTCAGGACACTCAGGGGCAACCATCACACAAGAAACAAGCACTCCATAGAAAATTTCCAGAACTTTGCCCTGGAACTGACGCAGGCTCACCACAATTCAGAATTTAATTCCAGGAAAATAATGCTTTCATGAGAGTCAAGGGGTGTCACTGATACGGGGACATAAGTTTAAAGAGTGTGGCAAAGGAGATCAGTGGCACATTGTAGGAAAGACATATGCAGATAGAAGAATTTCTAGTCTGTCTTGTATGAGTTAATTAACTCCTCTTAGTTTTAATTTCTCCATCTGTTAAATAGGAATGAGAATACTAACACTCATCTTAATCACCAGGATCAAATGAAGAAATTGTGCAAATGAAATCAATTTGAAAACTACAAAGTTATAAAGTGCTTTATAAATAGGATTGCTGGGGGCTGGAGTGGTTGCTCAGTGGTTACAGCTCTTGCCTGTCATGCATGAAGACCTGGGTTCAAGCCCCAGCATCACATATACAACTAAGTGTCAGAAAAGCAAAATCCAGGTGAAAAAATAAATTTGATTCTTTCTCTCTCTCTCTCCCTCTAAAAATAACAGGATTGCTGTTCTGTAGTGTGCGTGTGACACATACAGTGGCGTTTTCCACTAAAACACATGAGAAAGAGCAGTACAATTCATCATGGTATTTCAAGTGGCTGTTGTGCTTTTAAATCTGGGGCAACAGAGATGGCTTCATAAACATAACAAAATAACAAAACAGCCAGGTAGAGTTAAGAGACTTGCATCAGCATGGAACTTTCCAGACTAAACCAAGGCTGGGGAGGCTGGGGATATTTTCAACCCAGTAGAGCTAACTTCGCTATGTGTATATGCACAACAGGGGGGCAGTTGCGAGGCTGTGACCCCAGGCTAGAAAGAGCTTGATGTTTGGGTAAATGTTAGAGAAAATGTCTTCACTTTTATTTTACAAAAATGAAAAAGATGGCTGAAAAGGTGGCTCAGTAGTAGAGAGCACTTTCCTGATATGTGCAAGGACCCAGGTTCAATCCCCAGCACCATATACTAAATAAAGGAAAAACAAAAACCAGATGAAAAATGAAAAACAAAATCAGGGTTCCTTTGAAATGTTGTAATCTTTGTAACTTCTCTCCATACACTAGTTAAAATTAGGAAGACACAATTCCAACTTAAAAGTCATAATGGGTACCCTTTAATCTCAAGATGAGAGCTTGAAGAAAAGGCAGAATTCCAGAGTGATATCACAGTGCCCCATGAAGTCTCGTGAGAATCAATCTGTTCCTTTAAAAGTACAGAGGGCTGGGGTGCAACTCCACAGCAGGGCCCCTGCTCAGCATGGACAAGGCCCTGGCACCAATACTCAGCATTGAAGAAGAGCAAAAGAGTTCACAGAATCATTGCATGTCAGGGGTGCAAAGGATCTCAGGCGTTTTTGGTCTAGTTGTCCGCTGGAGTTTTGATGTCATCTCTATTATAGTCACATGTTGGAATATGACCACCTGAGATCATATCCAGGCTGTACCGCTTCTGGCTATAGGAGTCTGAGAAACTTCACCTCCAAATCCCAATAGATAGATATATATACATATACATACATACACACACATCTATCTCAAACTTTTTTTTTTTTAAAGAGAGAGGGACATGGAAAGAGAGGGTCAATTTTATTTAGTCTTTCACATGACTTTCATTGCTCCGACACTTTATTGCGTACGTAGTGCTGGGGTGCGAACCTGCGTCCTTGTGCATGCCAGGCATGCACTATAACTGCAGAGCCACTGCTCCAGCCTCTCTACCTCCAACTTGTAAAGAAGAAATGAAATAATGTCCCCCAGTACAGCATGTAGCACCTAGTAGTTGCCCAGTTAATGTTAACTACTACAGTTCATCTTAGAAAAATCAGATGTGAAACACAGTAGTTCCCCCCTTGTCCAAAGTTTTTTAACTTTTCGAGTTTTCAGTTGCCTGAAAGTCAATGGAGCCCTAAGATGTCAAGAGGGAAATTCTAGATATAAGCCATTTCTAACGTATTCTATTCACACTGTCCCACACCATCTAACCCAACATGTGAATCATGCCTTCGTTCAGTGTGTCCTCACTGCATACACTACCTCCCGTTAGTCACTTAGTAGCCACCTAGGTTACCAGGCTGACTGCTGCAGTATCACAGTGCTTATGTTCAGGTAGCCCTTGCTTTACTTGATAATGCTCCCCAAAGCTGCAATTTGAATATGTCAAATTAAAAGCCATAAAATGCTTCTTACAAGTGAAAAAGTAAAATTTCTTAACTTAAGGAAAGAAAAAAATTGTATGCTGAGGTTGCTAAATTCTACAGTGAGATCGGGTCTTCCATCCACGAAACCGGGAAGAATGAAAAAGAAATTCATGCTAGTTTTGCTGTCACGTCTCAAACTGCAAAAGTTACAACCATTGTGTGTGCAAAGTGCTTAGTTAATATGGAAAAGGCATTAAATGTGTGTGTTTGCTTAATGGAAAAACATGTATATGTGGGTGTGCATGTGCGTGTGCATGTGTGTGTGTGTGTGTGTGAGGGAGGGAGAGAGAGAGAGAGAGGGATTGATTCAGTACTATTTGTACTTTCGGCATCCAGTGGGAATCTTGGAACATGTCCCCAGCAAATAAAGGGGTAGGGGAGCTCATGTACAAAACACTGCAATCTGCAATGGAGTTAAACCTTGACCTCCTGTTGGTTACTCTGGCACCCCGTACCCACAAATTACCTGTCTATTGATCTGTAGAGCCAATTAACTGAGTATCAGACAGAGGGTAGGAAAAGGTATTCAACGGCATTGACGATGAAATTCATTTGAATCAGTAAATACTTTCAATTGGGAAGAGAATTTCTTGCCTCCAGGACCAGACAGGTATGATTTGAGTGAGCTGGTCATCCACGATCTGTGTGTGCAAGGGTCATCCACAGACAGGCCGCAGGCCCAGAGTTGCTCCCCTCCTGGAGTATGTATAACTCACGGCTCGGGGTGGGCAGAGGGCACTGGAGGCCACAGGGGGAAAAAAAAAGAATGGCCCAGCTTCCTGGAGCACTGATTTGATGAAGCAGAATGCAGACGTTTGCATCATTTTTTTTCAGATAAAATATACTTCAAAGATCTGGCGCGCCATATTTCCTTTCCAGCCGAGCCTCCAGTTCCACAGGGACCGTGTGCTTTGCTCTGCCAAGGAGGGCTCTTGGCACCCTGAGGTAGGGGAAAGAGCACTGGACCAGGAGGCAGCAAGAGCAGCCTGCAGAAATCTGTGTTCCACTGTACCTGTTTCCCTGGCCCCGAGCACTGTCACTAAGGATACCACGTTAGCTCCAGCACCGGCTTATCTTTCTTCCCTGGGTGATCTCTTGATTAGTGGAGCCCATTCTCTCTTGGGTTTCAAGACCTACCACACATCACTGTGGCCTATGGGGTGAAGTCCACGTTTCCAGAACCTGGCACAAGGCCGCTCACCACGGGACCTTCAATCCCTTTAAGCATTTAATATTCCACTACCTCGCATACACCCCGCCACTCCTCAGCTCCCTCTAGCGACCTGTTCACAGAACAAGGGTGACCATGTTCAATAGAAGCCCCGGGCCATCATGCCTGCTGATTGCTATTTTGTTCTTTCTTCTGTAGTTGACAGAGAAAACTTCTTCCAGAAGCTCTTTAGAAACTAAATCTCAGCAGATTTTGCTTTTATTTCCAAGTAGAATTAAAACAGGAAGTGAGAGTCAAAAGTGTGCTTCACTGTGACAAAAGTCACATTATGAAACCAAAGCGTCCTCATTTCTTAGGAAGTTCAAGTCTCCTTGGGGGCAGAGGGACACTCCAGGGCTTCCATCTGAGACTGCAGAAACTCACTTCAAGAAGTTCTCACTGGCTTTGATTTCACTCTGAAGCTGGGCATAATGTTCTGTGGTTTTGAGAGCCAAAGAAAACCCCTGCAGGGTCCAAGTCACATGGGGAAAGAAACAAGGGGGCTGCGGGGAGCCAGGCGGAGGGCCAGTGGGAGCTCAGAAGAGGCACAAGTGTTTCCTTCATTGAACAAAAAAAAACTTTTGTGGAAGAAGTCCAGTGTCCCCAAGCAAGTCTAATTTCATTGAAAAATCTGAGCAAAGCTTTGCCAACCAATTCAGACTTCTTCCAGATAGAGGGAGCAGAGTGGTGACTGTCTTCTCTCGTCTCAGGGCACTGGGCCTTCACGATGAGTCCTGTCCGTCTTACGCGTACCAAATCAAACTTGACTCACTTTCACCCCCATTTTGTCACTGGAAACCAAGTCGGTGTTGCTACAACTCCCAAAAGCTCCTGTTGTTTCTTGGGTTCTCTGTTGTTGATGTTGCTTACTGTGTTATTTTGTTAGTCCCATAAGTGGCAGTGAGCAATCACCAATAAACTAGAGTGCATGCATGCTCCCAGAGAGCCCTGGGAGCACGTACTCTTAACAATGCTAATGTTGATCCTGTACGGAACCACACCAGCTGCTCAAAGCTTCATCCGTTTTCCGAATAAGAATTGAGCGGTGAGGTGTAAGACATTTGTATTCACTGTGTTCCTTAACACAGTGATTCTCAAATGTTAGTGCACATGAGTCACTTGCTAAAACACACTTTGCTACACCAGGCCATTCTGTAGCTGCTATAATTTGAATTTTGAATGTCCCCCAAAAGCCCATGTGCTGAAGGCGTGGTCCTCAAGGTGACATTATTGTGAGGTAGTGGCACCTTTAAGAGGGGAAATTTAAGGCTGAGAATGTGGTTCAGTGGCAGAATGCTTGCTTGCCTGGCATGCATGAGGCCCTGGGTTCCATCCCTGTACCATGAACACATGCACACACACACACACACACACACACACAAAATCTGAATATTTGAAAAGAAGCAACCAGAGACTGATGGGAAATTCCTTAAGTAGATAAAATTCCATAAAATAACAACAACAACAAAAAAGGTGAAGTCTACTGGAGGTATTTAGGTCACTGAGGACGTGGCCCCCTAGGAGGTAGTGGGACCCTTCCTGCCCCTGCCCTTGCTTCCTGGCCATGCAGTGCATGGTTTTCTCTGCCATGTGCTCCTGTCACAATGTGCTACCTCACTACCGGCCCAAATCAATGGGGTCAATCAGTCATGGACTGGAACCTGCAAAACCTTTTCTCTTTGTAAATAATTTGTATTTCATTATGGTAATGAGAAGTTCATTCACATAGTAGCTATAGGGTAGGAATTTCTTAAAAGTCCCCAGATAACACAGAGGTTGCTAGCCCTTGGAGCACACTCTGAGAAACACTGCATTAATACATCCATTGTCAAAACCCTAGAATGTCTAGAATCTAGAAGATTGCTCAATAAATATTCATTAAACTGAATCAAAACAGACTTAAAAAAAAATCCTGGTCTCCGAGATAACTTGTGCAAATATTTGTACTTTTCCCTAGCTGAGTCAGAAACACAAGAGTGTCAGGGCGTCTTTATAGAGCAGGAAGCTTTCATTTATACATCAAATATTAGGTTGAGAGCAGAGTATCTTGCACCTGACATTGCTGTGAGCTGACACAGGTGTGGACATCTCAGGGATTAAGAAAAAGGGCTTGGGATTTAGCTCAGTGGTAGAGAATGTACTTAGCATGTTATGAGGCCCTGAGTTCAATCTTAAGCATCAAAGAGAAAAAAGGGAGAGGGAAGAGAGAGAGAGAAACATTTATCACTTTTGCCACTTTTTAATTGCTAATTGCTATCTTCTCCGTTCTTCCTCCTCTTCCCCCTTCTTCTCCCTCCTTTTTCTCCTCCTCCACAATGTAATCAGTTAATATTTGTTCAAATACTTTAAATTCTTTGGAAGAGGAAAACTGTATTGTTGCCAAGAGAAAAAAATAATTTATCTGTTGTTGAAGAAGGGAGAAAGGGCAAATAATCAGCCTTCTCAAAAACAAAACAGAAAACAAACCCTTGTCTTCTTGACAACATCATTTCTGTTGATCAAACTTTAGGGTGAATCAGAAGCCTCACTTTTTATGATCTCAGATGTCATACTCTAAGGTTATATGTATCATCATCAAGTGGCTCTTTGAAATAATACTTTTAAACATATAACCAAAGCAGTTCGTTTTCTTTAAATGGTGTTGTATCAAATGTCCTTGTGTGTTTGTTGGATTCTCTCAGTATTTTATTTTTATATTTTATTATTTATATTTTATTTCTGTTCTTCAGGTAGCAAACCTGGAGAAAAGCAAATTATATGGGCTTATATTTTTGTTTTTGCCCCAACTTTGTTATCTTGCAAAGAGAGAAAAGGAACTATATAATTCTTACATTCCAAAGGTATGCCTAAGCCATTATTTGATTGATGCAATGTATCTGTTCTGCATCTCTGGTTGTCTCCTTCAAAAAAGTGATTTAATAACTTTTTCAAAATCAAGAACCTCCATTTTAGAAGAATTTTAGTTTCTCAGCAAAATGGAGTGGAAAGTGAAAGAGTCACCATTTGCTCCCTATCTCCGCATATGCAAAACCTCTGCCACTATCAACATCCCTCACCAGAGTGGAACATTTATCACAATCAATGACCTACACTGACCTTGTTATCAACTCAAGTCTATAGCTGATATCGGGGTTCACTTTTTTTTTTTTTATTTTGGAGACATGGTCTCACTACATTGTCTAGGCTGGTGTCAAACTCATGAGCTCAGGGCTGGAGCGGTGGGTGGCTCAACGGTTGGAGCACTTGCCTGGCATGCACAAGGGCCCAGGTTCAAACGCCAGCACCATGAACACAACTAAGTGTCTGAGAAACAAAAAACAGATTCTTTCTCTCTCTCTCAAAAACTAAACAAAACAAAAAAAAACTATGAACTCAAGTGATCCTCCTGCCTCAATTGGGATTATAGACCATGCATGCCTGGCATTAGGGCTCACTCTTGATGTCCTGTATTCTACGGGGCTTGATAAATGTGAAATGTATCCACCATTGTAGTATCATACGGAATAGTTTCATCCTAAAAATCTGAGCTCTGCCCATTCATCTGCCCACCCCCAACCACTTGCAAGCAATGGTCTTTCTTTACTGTCTCTGTAGTTTTACCTCCTCCAGAATGCCACACACAGTAAGTCTCCGCCACCCATCCATGGGGGTATGTCCAAAAGTCCCAGCTGAAATCATGGATAGTCCTGAATCCTATATGTGAAGTGCTTTCTCCATCACATACATACATTTAATGCCTTTTCTGTTTTAACAGAGCACTTATCACACACTTTATTAACAGTAATATCACTTTGATAGTTTGAGGAGTTACAGCAAGACAAACAGATTTCTTTGCTCTTCTTCACAATTTTATGGATAGATGATTTGTTCTTACAACAGATCTTAGCAATCTCAGCCCACAATTATTTTTTCTTTCCTTATTAAGTGGAGAACTTTAATGTTTTCACTTAACAAAGCACTTCATTTTTCTTTTTAAGCGAGAAGGACAGAGAGAGAGAGAGAGACAGAATCAATTTTTATTTAGTTTTTCACATGGCTTTTGTTGCTCTGACACTTAATTGTGTATGTAGGTGCTGGGGTTTGAACCCATGTACTTGCACATGCCGGGCAAGCGCCGTAACCACCAAGCTACTGCTCCAGCCCCATAAGGAAGCACTTTAAGATTTCTTTTTGTTATATCAGAATTGCCAACATCACACCACACTTGCCCTTGGGGGTCATGTAATACAATAAAGGTTACTTGAAAACCAGCACTGTGATACCTCAACAGTCAACTGATAACAGATGGCTGTTGAGTGATTAAAAAATAGACAGGAAGCAAACATGACAAAGGAGTGATTTATGTCCCAAATGGAATGGGGCCAGATTGAGCAAGAGCTCATCACACTATTCAAAATGGTGTATAATTTAAAACTTACTAATTGCTTATTTCTGGAATTTTCCATTTAATATTTTCAGACTGTATTGACCACAGGTAACTAACATGATAAAAAGCAAAACTGCAGATTATGGGGAGGGACTACCATCACTGGACTCATACCATGTATAAGCTTTTCAGATTGAATTCTTTCACTTCTTGGGACTGGAGGGGTGGCTCAGCAGTTACAGTGCTTGCCTGGCACGCTGGGGGACCCGGGCACCACATACACAACTTAAGTATTGGAGACAAAGAAAACAGATGAAAAAATAAATAAAATTGGTTCTCTCTTTGTCTCTCCCTCTCTCCCTCTCTCTTTAAAAAAAAAGAAATCTTTTACTTCTTAATATGCATGTAGGCCTTTTCATGGCTTGATAGCTTATTTCTTTTTAGTGCTAAATAATATCTCATTGTCTGGATATACCATAATTTATCCACCAACTGAAAGATGTCGCTCCCCCCTGGGTTCTGGAGCGGGGAGCGGGTGGAACGGCCTCGGGGGACCTTAGCCGTTCCCCGGGGGGCCAGCAGGACACTGGGAACCGGGCGCCGGCAGGACAGGGCTGGGGACCGGGGAAGAGGAGTCGCTCCCCGCAGCGTTCCTGTGCGAGGAGCGGGCAGAACGACCTAGCGAGCGTCCTCCGAGGGGCCGAGTTAGGGCAGGGATGGGGCGAGGAGTCGCTCCCCGCTGCACTCCAGAGGGAGGAACGGGTAGAATGACCCAACGCTGGGCCGTCCTCTGAGGGGCTGAGTTAGGAAGGGTTGGGGAGCCAGGAACAAGGGGGCGAACGCCGGCGGCTGGAACACGGGACCTGCATCTTCTACCGCTGCTGATCTGACGTCTCTGCTGATCTCTCCGGTTCTATGCGTCTTCTCTGCTTTCTCCCTTCAGGACACGGCTGCTTGCTTTCTTACTTTTCTCTGGCTACTGCTGCTTCTTTGGCTGCTTCTTCTCTGGCTGCTTTCTCTTCTTTGGCTACTTCCTCCACCTGACTAGCTGCTACTCTGTTTATCCATTACAACAGCCAATAGGGTACAATGCAAAC